>LS837856.1:335837-359409 GCA_900490955.1 Micoletzkya japonica
ACTTCCCCCCTCCCCCATAGCATCCAAAATATGATTCTCTAAGCTATCCATAATCCATTACAATTTCAGAGAAACAGCTCAAGCCGGGACGTCGACTGTACTCCTTTCACCTGCTCCTCCTCCGAAAGAACTACCGAAGCGATCTGACAGGAAGCGGAAGCCGAAGAAACCCTTCCCGTAGAACTATCCCCCTTCTTTCGCTTCCTTTGCTTGACCTATTGAGAGTCACCTTGCAGTTTGCGTTGCATAGATACTTGTCTGATTCTCGAACTCGAATTAAAAGCACCGTTAGTCCGTTCTTCCTTGTTCTTCCTTTACCTGTGATTCAGGCCTATAAGTCTGGGCTTCACGCCAATAAGATCTCTCCTAATTATAATCATTTTAATTAGAAACTGAAGAGAATAAACGAATCTGTAGTTCCTATTCTGCATCGCAAGACAACGGGGAGAGGAGGGAAGAATGGACCAGTAGTAAACTAGCGGGCTTACCCCGCGGCCACTAGCTAGCTAGCGAACTGGCTAGTAGTTTACTAGTCAACTGGCTAGTAGTTAACTCGCGAGTTTACACTCAGCGAAATTTCACCACCATACCGCACCTAGTGAATCATTCACCACACAAATTTCACCAGCCCGCTGGTGAATTGTGCTCCTTTCACCAGCGGGCTGGTGAAATTTGTGTGGTGAATGATTCACTAGGTGCGGTATGGTGGTGAAATTTCGCTGAGTGTACTAGTAGCCAGTTCGCTAGCTTACTACTAACCCAGGAATACCAGAGCTGAAGACTTGGAGCACGGGGGGAGTAGCTCCAAACGAGGATCGAGAGGATTACTCAAGATCCTACGGCAACTCGCACTGATACCACAACGGCCTTTGATGATCTCATCGCACGCGTTCGCAAGATGAGAAGAGCGAAGGTGGAGGGAAAGATGCAGAAGGATTGGGGACGATGATACTGTAAAAGAAGATACTGCATGTGGACTGTAGACCAAGGGGTTGATCAAGAGTGGACGGTAGCGCACGGTACAAAGCCTTCCCAAGTCACACAAGACTCTTTCTCCGATACTTGTGTTTCGATGGATTTGGAGTGAGAAGACGACGTAAGTAGTGCCGCCCTTTGTGTCCCCGATGCTCCGACAATCATTTCTCATCTTTTCTCATAATTAGTCATCGAATTTTTCCTTTTCCTCCCACAAAGTGGTCCCCATATACCTACGTGAGCGTCTCAAATCTTATTAAGGGTTCCTCCATAGGAAGAGCTCCATAGGGTTTTACTAAATCCATTACGACTATACCGTAACCTCCACTACGCCGGAATCATACAGCACAGCCGCATGAAAACAATAGGACCTATCCGATTATTGTCTTGAACGGAAAACAAAATTGTGTTGGATACTGTAGCATTTTTGGGTTATCTCTGACCTAAATTTGAAATTTGGCAAATTGCCAAGTCAAAAGTCCATTCCAAACAGGGGTAGGACAACCGGTAGGGTCATCCGGATGTGTACAGACCCAGTTACACCACTCCGCCACTTCCGCTCCGGGAAATAGTGAGGAAACGCGTGACACAATTCTATCCTTAGCGCCAGAACTGAGTGAGATTACTGTATGTTTTGATTTGCCGGCGGCTCTCACCATTCAAATTCTGATTTTTTCAAATGTTTTTATTTTTATTGATCATTTACAAACGATTTTAACATGTAAACTTTACAGTTAGTTGCGTAATTCGCCTCGTTATCCGTTTAGAACGCAATATGTATCATATAATTTAGGTGTCATAATGGCAGAGATGGTTGATGAAGATGACACGAATTGTGCTGAGGAGAGATATGCCTTGTTCATGAATATTGCATCGTCCCTCGAAGGACCAGCAAAAGTGAGCGAAGCTGCATGGAATAACTATGAAAGCGGAAGACAGCATTGTTCACTGGAGGTAAGGGGAAATGTGAAGGATAGTAATGAATAGTCTGTAAAGGGCAAGGAATCGAGTTGGATGGGATGTGCCATTTACACGACTATGGCACAACTTCAACCTATGGGTCGCGTCCCTGACTTTGAATGTTCTCTCTCTGATCTGCTCAAAGCGGCCGATATGAGGTTGGTTGGTTCGCTCTCTGATAGTCGTCGGATACACGCATATTTGTATGGTCAGAAAATATGATTGCAGTGTTCTCGAGTTCTTCGATAAGATGATTCGGTGGAAGGAAGTCGTTGGATGTCCCCGAAGAGTCGTGGAACATGTAAATCGCATGCAGTCTTCTATATCCATCTCAGCTGTCGTCTTCAAACGATTCCTTCCTATCTTTCGCACGCTCTTTATTCAGGTTAGTAGAAGTAGGAAATTTTTACGATATTAATTATTAATTAATTAATTAATAATTACGATATTTTATAATTAACTACGTAAGCTATCTTAATAGAATAATTTAGCCTAACGAGTTGGACAAAGAAGAGCCAGAGTGTGTAAACCTATGCAGAGGAATATGGATCGCTTTTCTTCTTCTGAGAAGTTTGTCTCTTACTCCGAATAATACTCGATGCATTCGTCGTTGTTATTGAATTATTTCCTCAATATTATGCTCAGATAAGCATAGTAAAACTCTTACAAAAATGCCAGAATACGCAAAAAAAGCTGCTCAGCTCTCTCAAAGCTCATTTTCCTCCACTAATGTATTAATAAAACTTGTTTCCCTTTGAAGAGGACTATGCTATCTCGGGCGGAGAGGATCTGATCGCGTTGTTCCATCTTCTTCTTTGTCTCGTGGAACACTTCGTCCGTGATATCACTACCAACCCCTCCACTGGAATACAAGTCGCTCTTTGTATGTTACTACTCTTCTCCTCCATCGCTCATTGCATTTTGTAGTCGATATCAACATCGATATTCTTGAGATGTTATGCAGGCAGTTCAGTGGAGTGGTCTTGGATGGAAAACATCTGAGGTACTGTAATGCATGTACACGATCATGTCGTAATGGATTTTACCTCAGAAAGCATTGGTTCAATGAGAAAGCTTCTTCTATTCTTCATCTCAAGTCTCCGATGAACTACAATACCCACTCACAAGACTACTTGTAAGCACGGTTGCTAGAGATTTCCAGGAAGATCGTGCTTAAGGGAACTTTGGGAGGGGGAATATCAACGTCTACTAATGAAGAAGTGTGAATTGGATGAGACGATCTTCCTTCCAACGAATACTGAGCAACTACTGAATCCACTCTTCGAATGTATACCGTCTTTCATTCCATGTATTAAACAGTCACGCCATCAAATTTTAAAGTGCCTTGATTCTTTCACGAAAAATAAGTACCTTAATTCACACGAATAATAACATAATCCATTATGTTTATTCGTGTACAGAAAATTTGTTTTGAGAGCAAAAGTTCGTTAATTCCTTTTTTTGTTTACGCTAAAAGTGCTTTGTACAGTAATGCGTTACAGTGAACATGATGGAATCCCTTCGGATATCCCTCGGTCCCTCCCACGAAGCATTCGATGCTCCATTCATGGCTCGTCTATCTGTTCAAAACTGTCTCAATCGTTTATCGGAGAAGGGACCTTCCCTAGGACAAACGTACGTTGATTGGCTCGTTGAGTGGAATTACTCGTTGATATTGAGATTGAACGTGAACAGTGAACAATGTGCTCCCATTCGAGTGATGAGTGTGAGTGAGAAGAAGTTGGACAAACTCTCCTTGTTGATGCCAGCTGAATGGACCTTCATCGGGTACGTTCCTTCGTGTGTCTTCCATCATCGTCACTCGCTTCAGTTCCGATCTGGAACAGACGTTGACTGACATGAGGGACAGTCCACTTCCCATGATCAAGCACACGATGAACAATCTCGTTGCGATACTCGAGAAGGTGAGGGTTGAGGGGAGGTTGACAATGAATAGACGGGAGAGGAAGGGTGATGAGCAGGCGTTGATGGATGAAGAGAAGGACGGAGTACAAGACATCGGACTCATGGCTGTACAAGACGACTTGGCCCACTTCACTTGCAATCTCTTCTATCGACTGATAGACTGCATCTGTGCAGTGGAAAGGGAACGGACGAAGGATACCGACTTTATTGTGAGTGGGAGAGGGGACGGAGGGGGGGGGGGGGAGAAGCTAGAGGGTTACGTTAGTTGACGGTGCGACTGTTCAGCACATGTTCCGTAAGGAGGAACTCCTGACTTCCCTCTTCGCCATTTCCCTTCAAATCATCCTCGATGCTTACAGCAGTGAACGAGTCTTCCCCTGGTTTGTATCCCTTCCTTGCTATCTCCTTTCATTTCCTCTTGTAAGGTGCATCTCCATTCTCAAACTTCCCGCTATTTCATTCTACAAGATTATCGAGATTGTTGTCAAAGCTGAAACTGGAATATCTCGAGAGACGATGAAGAATCTGAATGATATCGAAGAGATGATCCTTGATGAACTGGCCTGGTCTCTCGATTCTCCTCTTTGGACTCTTCTCTCTCGAAGAGCCGATCTTGTGCCTTCGAGTGAAAGTATTTGGAATAATGGTAAGGAATGGGAAGTGTGGGGGTTGTAGGGAGGGTTACTGTAGTATTATATAGGTTGTAGGGAGGGTTACTGTAGTATTATATAGGTTGTAGGGAGGGTTACTGTAGTATTATATAGGTAGCTAGATCTTGAGACGTGTTGTTTAAAGATTCGGAGAGACGAGCTCTTTCGGCCAACTATTCTCCTGTGAAGAAGAGACGAATGGACGATGGAAGGGCAGTTCGTGCTATGCCCAATTACACTCCAAGCACACTCTTCTTCAGAAAAGTACGCTACTTATTTATCAAGAAGAGAAGGGTACTGTAGCCATCACTTGTCTATAATAATATGGTGTAGGACTATGATGCATACCGTAATCTAAGTTGCCCATGTCTGCCGTAATCAGGTGTACCTTCTGGCTGCGGCTCGACTGACTGATCTGTGTGAGAGGACGAAGATGGAGGAGCGGGCTAGACTCTTCGTGTGGACGACCTTCGAGCACACGCTCAGGACTGAGACTAATTTGTATGCGGGGAGACATCTCGACCAGAACCTTATGTGCATACTGTAAGTTTCCTCTTCACTTATACGTTCCAGCTATTACTCTGGGAATCTGCTTAACAGTCGACTAATTGCAGTTATGTAACCTCTCGGTTCTTCAAGATGGATCTGACATTTCAAGAAATTATGCACCATTATCGACAACAGCCACAGGCACATTCACGGGTTTACAGGTAAGTGTGGGTACGGTAGGGTGAATGGGTTACGGTGGGTAACTGAAAGGGGGTATATAAATTAGCTGTAATTGAGAGAGTTGATATTGTCTTGCAGACAAGTGTTCGTGACTCGCAGTGAGTTGGGAGCGGATTCATCGGATATCGGGGATATGGACAGTGGAGGGTTCATCGATCTCATCAAGTACTACAATAATGTTTTTATTGGAAGGTAAGGGGGAAGGGAAGGGAACGGATAGGGTCAATAAGAGACTTTTGAGAGTCGAGGAAGTGGTCAATAGAATGGATGCGAAGGATGGATCCGTAGAACTGCTGCCCATTCCTTGTCTCCCCTCTCATATGGTCACTCCGTACAAAAAGGTTGGCTGTGTTTAACTCGTATGCTTTATGTTTGTTGTTAGATGCTTTGCATTTTATAGATAAGGAGATAAAATATGAGTATTGTAAAGGTACTAAACGAGCGAGTGACCCTCTCCCCGATCTCCCAATCCACAGCTGCAATCAAGACATTCACATACAATATCAACAAGTCTCCCGTCAAGGTATCGCATTCCTTTATCTTCGCCCGCTTATTCTTCTTAATAGGAGCTCAAACAGATCAATCGTGCCTTATATCGGAGTGGATCTGCAGTTCCCACCTATGGAAGGCCCTCTCCCCAAGTGATCTACCGATACTAATTCCCTGTCACTTAGCCTCCTAATATAATATCTGTAATTATATCGGTCTGCTTTCTATTGTACAATCAAAACCGTCTAATCTCTAATAATGGGTCTTCTTCTTACCTCTTCATTATTGCTAGTTTTCGTCTGTTTCCAATACCATTAGTATTGCTGTTACTTCGCTAGTTATCTGATATGCCTTCTGTTGCTTTTTGTTGTCGCTGCTAAGCATCAAATTGTACAATTTTCACTTTGCAGTTTTCATAATCTGATTATAGCATATTTCTTTTGCCAATTTCGGAAGTAAAGGCTTTACTCTGGTAGAGGAAGTAGCACTGCAATTGGTTGTGTGTCTCCTTGTGTATTTTACCATTCGTCGTCTCATCGTCCAACTAAGTCTCTCTATCTGCCTTCCAACCCCTACTGTCCATTCCTTTCATGCTCTTTTCCCTTTGCAGATGTCCAATTTCGATGTAGAATTGAAGGAATTGAATGAAGAATTGAAGGAGATGGCAGCTAGGAGTGAGAGTATTCTGGATGGAGGGAAGACTGAGAGGAAGGGAAGGGAGAAGATCGAGAAGATGAGTGCTCAGGTTAGTGGGGAAACGAGAAATGGAAGGAAGGGCTCTCAGGTCGTCGACTCCAATCCATACAGTAGACTCATGGCACTGCAGAAGATGGGAGTGGTCAAGGATTATGAAGCCATTAGGACAAAGACTGTTGTAGTTGTGGGGGTTGGAGGTGAGCAAGGGAGAAGAGATGGAGGGGGAATGGCCATCTAAGGGGAGAAGAGGTGGAGGGGGAATGACCATCTAAGGGGAGAAGAGGTGGAGGGGGAATGACCATCTAAGGGGAGAAGAGGTGGAGGGGGAATGACCATCTAAGGGGTGGGAAGTGTCGTGGCCGAGATGCTCACTCGCTGTGGAATAGGCAAACTCATTCTGTTCGACTACGATAAGGTGAGGCGAAGGGGAAAGGGATATAGGGGAGACTGTCTCTATTGAAGGTAGAGCTGGCCAATATGAACCGTCTCTTCTATCAACCTTACCAAGCAGGAATCACTAAAGTCGAAGCAGCCCGCGATACTCTTCTGTCAGTCCATTACAGTACCCACTCTTCACTCTCTACCGTAATCCTTCCTTCCCTACCGTAATCCTTCCTTCTTCTACCGTAGTGCTTTCAGTCACATCAACCCCGATGTGAGTATCGAGACACACAACTTCAATATTATTACAGTAGACAACTACAACAAGTTCACCGATCGATTGGAGTAAGTTGGTTACTGTATAATGGGGGTTACTGTAGAGAAGGGAAGGGATTGACCTGTTCAGACATGGAAGCATCTCGGGGGGTCGAGTGGATCTGCTTCTTTCTTGTGTAGACAACTACGAAGCAAGAGTCGTCATCAACATGGTGTTCATTATTTATTTACTCTTTTATTCCTACTTCGTGGCTATCGTTATACACTCCTTCTTTATTTGTATAGTATAGAGGGAAGCCTATCTCTAGCTAGAGAACAACCGTGTCGATGGTTACTGTACTCTCTTGCAGGCTTGCAATGATCTCGATCTGGTCTGGATGAACAGTGGAGTGAAGGAGAATGCGGTGTCGGGACAGATACAACTGATGAAGCCCGGACGAACGCCGTGTTTCATGGTGAGACTAGAGTGTAGTGGGAGTACAAGTTGTAGTTTGTAGTGTCTTCCCCCGGGGATCGTGGCCGAGGAGGGAGATGAGAAGACGTTGAAGAGGGACGGAGTGTGTGCTGCCTCCCTTCCCACTACAATGGCCATCGTGGCTGGTCTCCTCGTACAGAGCACTCTCAAGTATAGCACTCTCAAGCACTCACTTATTCTCTAACTCGTTTATCTCTAATCTCTATACCGTTCTACTCAAGACTACGCTGACTCATGTCTCTCATCTAGTAGTTGTCCATTCAGATACCTGCTCCATTTCGGTGAAGTCTCTGTCTACTTGGGATACAATGCTCTTCTGGACTTCTTCCAGGTTCCTTAAATTTTCTCAATTTTCATTATCTTTAGAGTATTGCACAATGCCCAACCTGATCTATCACATATGCCATCATTCTAATCAGCGATCGCAAAAGTACCTTTACCGTATAATCTTATTTACTCAATCCCTTCATTCCAGAGATTGGAACTGAAGCCGAATCCGGATTGTAGTGAGAGGAAGTGTGTGGAGAGACAGGCGGAACACAAGGTATGCTCTTTTAGGGTTCTAGGCTATTGAGGGGTTACGGTAGCTTCATCTGGTATAACGAATACCGTACTCCTTGTTATTACTTCAGCTGACTCTTACAGGCTACTGCAATCGAAGAGAAGCCAGTTGACGAAGTGGAAGAAGAGGTTAGAATAGGGATAGGGTTACGGTAGACGAGAGTACGGTAACAGGTTGTACATGAATCGAACGACTGGGGAATCGAATTAGGAGATGAAGCTGATTTGAAAGAAGAGGAAGAGGAAATCGAATTGGGAACTACCGCGAGTACGGGAAAGACACTAGCAGAATTGATGGCCGATATGAAGAGTTTATGAAGTTATTTTAGTATATATATTGGATGAGACGACTTCTTGTTCCATGCTTTCGCTTTCATCTATTTATATTTATTTGAGGGTCGCTATTATGGACATATTAATATGATATTACTGAGTGAATGAACCCGTTGACTGCTTATTGCACCCCGTCATCCTCTTTTCCTTTCTATAAATCGTATTTACTCGGAATCCCGACCAGTTTGATCTCTCGCGACTCTATGTTCATGCACAGATACTCCCCGAGTACTGTACACAGGGTTATTGAAGACAACTGAAGAAGCCACCAGGACATCTGCAATCGGAGAATTCACGGGTTACTGTAGGGTCATCGATAGGTTACTGTAGGGAGGGCTTACCGTATGAGGAAAGGAATGAGTGTATATACAAATGAATACGAGATGGAACAGATGAATGGTGCATGTGAAGTCAAGACACTGCTTGGCCCTGACAAGGGGGAATATGTTTTAGTTGGATAGAAGAGGCGAACCTTTGAATGACCCGAGATAAGACGAATGCACACACGAGAGAAGAGAGTAATTGGGCAATGATACACGATCTTGAGGGAGAGATATGACAAATAGAGAAAGAGGCACACCGAGAGGGTGTTGGAGTGAGGAGACCGTTGAGGGAAGGGGAATAACCGAAGAAGATGGAAGAGAAGAATGTCATTGACAATACGGAGTAGAAGGTCGACTGAAATAGAAGGCGATTTCTCGTTGTGGATACCCGTGACTTGGTAGGGAATGAATGGAAGAGACTTACCTGCATGAGTACAATCTGAGAGCACAGCAACAACGGATCCCAGACGAAGGCTCGAAACGAGCCACTCATCTTAACATTCCTCATGCTTACCAAGGATAAGCACACCAAGTATTCAAGAGTCACGAACTCCTCTCAATCAACCGAAGACTCGATAATAAATATAATTTATTAGCTCTAACCAACGAATATCACAGCCCTTGCAGATAAGACACGTTATAATTTGCACGATAGGTATATCTGATCAACAATTAATATAATAGATACTGTACATACTCTCTATTAGATTCTCATCAATTTCCAAACCACGAACTAGAAATCTTGTCATAGATAGAGGACAGCGAGGGTTTATTAGTGATGGAGGGTGCATTGAGAGTGTTGTTCACTGCCCTATTCTTCTTCCTTCCTTCTACCGTAATCCCTTCATTTTCCCTTTCCAATCTAGCGATCGGCGCTATTCGACTACGGTATTCATCCGTGCCTCGAGGGAGAATATCGATTACAGAAGAAGAGGAGGAAGTGGAAGACGAGGGGATGACGTCACTTATGAGACACGATAGGGTTAACTGAAAGGAAAAAATGAGGGAGGGGTACAAGACCGTCACTTTTCTCCCTTTGGAATAGCTTTCTCATCGGTGAATTAAACGCTATTACCTGCACTCTTCCAACCGCAGATTTTGCATTGGATGCGAGAAGAGGAGAGAGAAGAGAAAGATCGAAGGGATCGATAAGGGATTGGATTGATGACGACACTTGAGACCATTCTGAAACATATTTGAAGAGGGAAAGGGGAAACAGGGAGAGACCTGTGCTGTTGGAGAAGAGAGAAGAGAAGACTTTGACGTCGAAGAGAAGTTGAATAAGGGAACGTTGAGGGAGGGAAGATGCATCTATATGGAAGGGTTAGAGGGAGGGTGGGGAGGGAGAGGGATACTGTAGACAGGATCGATGTACGGTACTTACTATTGGAGATAATCTGACTGTAGAGGAGAATGAGAAGCGAGGAAATAGTGGAAGAAGCGGACACACGGAGGGAACGAGTCAAGAGATGGGACACGCACGAAGAGGAGAAGAGGGAACACAACTGAGGGGCACGGTAGATTGGGGGAAGGATGGGAAGGAGAGGGGACTAAGAGAACTCGAGAGAAGCAGCAAGTTACGGTAAACGAAAAAAAACCTATACAGCTAAACAGGAAGGGTACAAAGGCGAGTAGTTGTATGTGTTACTGTGATGGTTACACACATGAATGGATACTGACCTCGAAGAGGGAATCGTGTATATCAGATGAGATGCACACGGGAACTTGCAGTTGACCTACTTGAGGCACTTCACGGACTTCCCACTCCTAGAACACCATTTTTATACAGGCTTAAAACAAATGTATATAATTAGATGAATATCATAAACCTATTGGTAAGAAAACTTACATCTGCAATATCCATGCTATGAAGAGGAGTGGATAGAGAAAGAATAAACTGCGACAGGTTAGGGGATTCCCCTCCCAATACTTCCCTCGTCTTCTCCGTCATCCATTCACTACAATTACCGTAATATAACGTATACCAATCAATGCAAACCTCAGATTATCGTGGATACAACGAGTGAGAAGAGAAGAACAACGAGACACACGGGCTCCGTCTCGATTGAGAAGCTGAAAAGAAGGGGGATAGGGAGGGGAGGGAGGGAGATTAAGAGGGGAGGAGAGAACAGTGAGGGATGTGGATGATGAAGGATAAGGGGAAGGGAAGAGGAGAGAGTGCACTGAGGGAAGGGAATACCTGACACACTGTCATGGCATCGGAGTGGAGAAGAGCAATGGAGAGTCGAGTACGGTAGAGGGAAGGGGGGAGAGGGCACGAGGGGATCGTCACTACCGACAGACTACAAACCATACTTTCTTATTTCACCGTTCCCTTTTTCTCGACAGTTTGATGCTTATATAAATGATGCTTGCTAAAGAGCATGAATCCTGACAGATAACGGTGAAAGATAGTGAGCCTGACAAGCCTACCATATAGTACCCTTCCCTTCTCACCTCTCAACCATCTTCTCAATCCTCTCAGCCAGAGCATCCCTTATATTCCCTTCACTTCCTTCTCCTTCCATTCCCATTTCTTGTAATCCTTTCTCCATTCTCACACACAATCCTCGAATCGACATTGCTTTTGTGTACAAATCATGAACTGATCTGAACAGTCAAATGGGAAGGGTACTGTAATTGAGAGATGAAGGTATGGTAACTGACTGAGTTAGTGGTTGTGACACTCCAACTGCCGATATGGTATTGAGAGATAGACGATTATTGTGGAATAAAGGAGAGGATTGGAAGAGGGAAGGGGAAAGAGAGGAAGAGAAGGAAGTGACAAGGGATGAGATGGAGACACTCATCACATTCTGGAAGGGATACTGTAGGGGAGGGGGAGGAGAGGCTACGGTACCTTGAATCGAGAGATTATCGATTGGCCAACCAGACGATGAATGAATGTAGAGGGACTCATTCCGAGACGGGGCCATTTCTACAATGTATTGACATGATGCAGAGACAGACAAAATATCGATTGCATTTTCTTACAAGAACAAGATGAGCGAGAGATTCGACCAATTCGATGACATCTTCGAGGTTTTCGTAGTAGTCCATTCGGGAAGAAAGGGAAGATCGAGTGAGTGACGTCACTCTAAATACCGTAACCCTCTCAGTATTCAGAGTGGGGCCACTCACTCCTCCATCCACTCGCCACATTTGTCTCGTATCCTCTCCGTACTCACACTGTCTACAATGAGCTATTGCCTTCCAAACCTACTTTCAACATTAAACTACAAACAAACTTATGACTACTAATAACTAATAATAAAAGAAATACTGACCAATCTTCTTGTCCCTCTGTACAGTCTTGATGGAATTGAGTTCATTGGTTATGAGTTGAGAGAATGAAGTGAATGAATTGTTCTTCTTGACAAGTTCAACCGACTCTTCAAATAGTCGCCTTCCCCTTCATTCTCAGTATACCATACCAGGCACAAAAAGGGGGCTAGACAGCATTTGAATGAGAGCGACCATTTCCCCGTGGAGAAAGACTTGTTGCACTATCTGCAATGCCCCCTGACTACCGTAACCAAGAGTAAACTAGGAAAGTTACCTCCAACGTCTGCTTCACTTCCACTACAATATCCACAACTGACGAACTATCCACTTTACTTGATATTATACTCTGAATGGAGAATGATGAGACTGTAAATGAGATTGTCTACCTTTCTAGACAGGAGATATTCATTGAGTAGACTTTCCACTCCGAGTCCCTCAAGAAGACTCAAAGCAGCTAACGAATTGGCTGTATACTGTGCAGTATCGTCCATTCCAACACCTCAAAGATACAGTAATCCCCTTCCTTTCCTTACAGTATCCTCTACCGTATAGCACATCACCCCTTACCTTCCTTCAGTTCCTCTTGCAATTCACGTCGAAGAACAGTTAACCTTCTCGATACAAGAGGAAGTGTCTTCAGAATCTGCACATTCCCCTAATATCCCCTTCCATCTCAGCCACTCACATTGTCATCCAACACAGCAGTCCTCAGTTGTCTCTCCATATGCTCAGCCATAATAAGAACATAAACATCGTTGAGAATATCAGTCTCGTCTTCCTTAACGATACAGTATCCCTCTCCTACAGTATCCCTCTCCTACAGTATCCCCACCACTCACATTCGTAATCATGGCGACGAGTAAATGAAGGGCGATAAACCGCTGCATGTCATCTAATCCTCCACGGGACGCGTGCACCGTCTGACAAGTCTTCGTTACAGTAATCAGCTGGACAGATACCAGACAACTATACACGGCATTGAAAAGACTATGGATGAAGCAAGAGAATTACCCTAATAGAAGGAAGGGTGTGCCGTGAAGAGGATAGAGAAGAGACGACTTGCTCTGCCAATTCATGCACTTGACCGACCTCAACAACTAGCCTTACTTAGTCCATCTCGTTTCTGTCCAATTGTAAAAAACATACTTCTCACCATTAAATACCTAAACTACATCTACCGTAACCCAGTCCCTCCCCTCCCGTACCTCAGTACTCGCATCCAGTACATCTCTATACCGTCGTCCGACCATTTCTCGTAATTCTTCTCTTTTGTTTTCCTCTTCAGCCCTACAACTCGTCTTATCAATACCATCAACTTCCTCTCTCACTTATATAGATGACTTACTCCAAAGTGGCTTGAAGTGACGACAGTTCGTCGATAGTCTTGTCTCTCATTACGATACCCACGTCCATCTCAACTACCGTACTCCCTCACTTCCTCTACCGTAACCCTCCCCTCATCATCTCTTCTTCTACCGTAATCCGTAAGGTATTCACACCGTCAGAACGGCTTTAACAAATACATTAAACAAAAGATCAAAACGTTCTTCATTAAACGCATGCACAAAAAAACGTCGACTCATATTTAGGACACCAGTTTAAATTAAGGTTACGAATATAATAGAGAAATGAGATAACGTAGTGAAGGGGTCAGTGACCGACTTCTCCCTTCTTGCCGGATACCTTAAAGAGGGAAGTGGAAGGGAAGGGGAAAAGATACCGTACCCTTTGGAAGTCGTTCATGTTGACAGCAGAGATGGGAGTGCCGTATATGTTGAGAGATTCGATCTCAGTAACCTCCCCTCCCTCCTTAATCCCCATCTTCGTACCCCTCCAACCACGCTCTAGTTTCATCAATTACCTGATTATTCTCAATGAACAACTGCAGATTGCTCACGTTCTGGAACTTGACATATCGCAAAGTTTGCAGTTCTCCAGAGTCTGAAGATATCGAATTGGAATCTGCGAGAAAAGAACCATAGTCTCTAGATATGCTTGACATATGGCCTTTATACTCTATGGTTATTGTGCATACATGGAAGAGGATAGTTAGTACGGTACAAGATGTGCCTAGCATGTAATGTACCCTCCCCTCACACTTGTGTATGGACTCCCCCCCCCCCTCACCTCCTTGAGCATCCTTTCCAAACTCGAGAACCTGTACAGCCTCCGCACCCGATGCCTGAATATTACCTATATCAGAAGACCATCAAAAATAAACTCCACTTATTCGTCGATATACCGTACATTATCAAAGTCGAGGATCTTGGGCAGATTTATGAAGAGACGAACGTTCTTCGGACTCCTACCACCTGGTCCCTAAATGAATAAAACATCGGTTTAGTATGATATCTGATAATCAGAACACGAAGCTTTGATAGTGATAAGATCATTCTCGAAGTATTTACCTTGACGGAGATGGAGTGAATCTTGACTGGTTGTGTGAAGGGAAGCGAGATGATCAACTGTTCATCACAGTCCGATCGGATACTTCCTGTTCCTGCAACATTTCATACTCTATTCATACACAAACTCTGTCTCTTATTCTACACCTATTACATATACCCCCCCCCCTATAACCTGCCCCAATCAAGTTCTCTCAACCAACCTTCGATAAGTGATCTAAGTGGAGTGGAGTCGTCTTCGTTCAATGCTTCCATCTGTTTCTTGTCTACAAAGACCATGAGATCAGCTTGGCCCGCCACGGGGGTTGAAGAGAACGAGTCCTGCGAGGGATGGGCATGCTAGTAGTCAAGGAATACGAGTCAAAGAGGGAAGAGAATGAGTGAGCAAGGATGGACGAGGGTACTCACAGCAAACTTGAGCACCATGGCCTCGAGAGCCTCTGCGTTCGCCCCTCTCACTGTCTCCATCTTCTGACTGAACTACTTCATTATATTTCCTGAGCTACTTAAATAGGTTCTGTTACAATCACTATTGCATACAACAGTTATTGATAAGAAAATAAAGTAAAACATGTATATACCCGTTAACGAACAACATGAAGGTAGGCATCGCACTGACTCCGTGGGCACCCGACGCTTCTAAACATTCGCTTTTCGCTTATAATCTATGATAATAACCTCTTTAAATTGATAAATGAATTACATCTTGCCTCGTATGAATTATATCTCACTTGGACACTTATCGACGTCGACTTTGAGGAATTGAACACTGGGATACTTGAGAGCGAGTTGATTTACTGTAGGGGCTATCGCCTTGCATGGACCACACCTCAACGGATAGCTCGAAGGATGGGAAATGAGACAACAACTATCAATTCCATTTATGTAGAAAAGGGCATATAAGAGTTTTTAAACGTTAAAACTACTCATACGGCTAAGAGGTCTTAGTCTTATGTAGAGGACGTGATCCCTCGTGAGGGTGATCATACCACTCAGCGAAGAAGTCGACACAGACAGGTCTCGCCCCCGCGACTCCCATCGCATCGTTGAATTCTCCATCGGTCGTTATGTGCTTCACTGACATCCTGCAATACTCCCTCACCTAGATCCACGTGGCGAGTACAACAACTCTATGCACTTCCACACAAAATACAAAGATTCTCCTAGATTCATAGATATTCGCAAAGTTTGAGCTTAAGTGGAACAGGAATAACCATAAGCAGTTGTTGATTACCAACGGGTAGCGCACTTACAAATCAGCTTTCCAATCCGAGGCCGCAAAATAGTCATGAGAAGCAATGTGGTGGAATTGGTATAGGACAGACAGATTCGCACAACGATACATTGTGACATCACTACCGTAAGACTGTGAATAAAAAAGAGAAGATAAACTCCAACAGTCTTCTGTCCACTTCAGAGTATGACAACTTCATCTATCGCACAAAATAATCAATCGACAATACAAGATCGATGTGGTTACGATAAATAGAAGCGTGTGTTTTAAACATAGTTTAATTAATAGTAGACAGGCTGACATAAGTACATAGAGAAGTGAAGTATGAACTGAAGAGAAGAGAAGGGGAACTGATAAAGTGAATCGCCGAGAGAAATGTGACCAGAATATGAAATAAGTGAAGACTCGGAGTCTGAGCACAGAGTGATCACAGAAGCACTGGGAACATTACAAGCACTGATATTAAAGGGAACTGAAAGGGTTGAAGGGGAGATGAGGGCGGGGGGAAGACTGCTCAGAGGGAAGACTTCTCAAGGGAGGATAGACGAGCCTCGAGAGAGGACACTCGTTGCACTAAGGCATCGTACTCTTCGCGAGACACGGGGTAAGGGGGTACGGTAAGACTCTGCAATACGGTATGAGAAGAGTACGGCATAAGCATGGATAGAGGGAACTGTACAACGTATCCAATTTCATCTGTTTCACCCCATGTTCTTCTGCATTTCGTAAAATGGAGCTCCGATATCGATAAATTCTAATTGTTCACCTCAGTCTTCTCCTCTTTCTTCACTTCGCTAACCGATTCGTTGTTGGCTACTGTAAACAATGATTATTTGTTGCTATCACACGAATTTCTACCAATGGGTTTATTAGTCGATGAAGTGGTGGGAAATGACTTGTTCTTCTCTTGAGAGGGGGAGATTGAAAAGGGAGTACTCGATACTGGACGAATGGCTGGTTTATCGACTGCAAACACGCTAATTAACGGAAGGTGCGGAATAGTAGATAAGCGATGAGAAAAAGAATCAAGTAAATAAACGTACAGATGGACGGGAGGGAAGTATCGTGGACGACCACTTCACTTCTACTCATCGATTGTTCTTCTTCCTTCTCGTCCTTAAACTCCTCCTTCTCACTAATCCATCCTAATTTCCATGCGAAATATGCTCATTCATCGTGTTCAGCAACAAAAGATCAATCTTATTACTATCACACTATCTTATCTTATCACTATTTCGCAATATTCAAATGCCAGCGGTTAGACTGTTATATTCAAAGGCTAGTTCAGATCTCACAAGGGTTCTTGATAAATTTGAGCGCAATAGACAAAATCGCCGGTTCTCTAATATGAAAGACGTTTACTCTCATGTCAAAAAATGTTTCAAATCCAAAAAGGGCTCCCCTGTAAGTTTATTAAATGCTAATGGTTTAGTTGTATGTGATCAAAAGGGTAAGACAGAATTACTCGCGACTCTCTACTTACTATACCATTGACACCGGGGTTTCTAGCCCAATTCACTCTCATTCAAGGGCAACTACTATCGAAGTCTTACATTTGTTCCCGAAGAAATTCTCAAGGCATTGCATAAGTTAGAATGTAGTCTCACCACAGGGGTTGATGGCATTCCTCAAATAATTTTTGCGAAATGCGCGCATTCTCTTGCTCTACCCCTCACTCACATTTTCAACTTTTGCATGATACTGGAGTCCACGCCACAAATTTGGAAACACGCTTTGGTAACGGTTATTCCTAAACCCGGTAAAGACCCACTTTCTCCTTCTTCTTATCGGCCAATTTCAATTCTTTCCCCAGCCTCAAAGACTCTTGAGCGGTTAGTCCACCCTAAGAGTATGAATCACTTAGAAAGATGCAATGTGTTGCCTAAATCTCAACACGGTTTTCGTTCGGGTGCTTCTGTCGTATCCAATCTCTTACAATGTAAAGAATCCTGGACTAAGTCGCTCTCTAATGGGGAATGCATTGACGTCATCTATCTTGATTTCAGTAGAGCCTTCGACAGTGTCTGTATTAGTAAGTTGCTTGCGAAATGTGATAGCTACGGTATACGTGGAAGTCTTTTGAATTGGTTGACATCTTTTCTTACTGAGCGTACATTTTCTGTTCGCATAGAAGATATAATTTCAAATCCTCAAATTGTTCCATCGGACGTACCACAAGGCTGCGTATTGGGCCCTCTGCTTTTTGTATTCTTCATAGCCGAAATAGACAAGGTTCTCGCGGAATTTCATAACGTTAAGATTCAGACATATGCAGACGATGTAAAATTATTATGTTCATATAACAGTAAATCGAATATCGCGCGTTCCGCCGAATTGCAAAATGCCCTAGATACTCTTCACAGATGGTGCAATGCTAATCAATTACTTCTTTCTCCTATAAAGTCGGTACATTTCCATTTGGGGAATGACAAGTTTGTACCAACTTACACTATTAATGGAAGTCTTACAGCGTGAATTGAAAATGCGTGACCTTGGTATTCAAATAATTCCCTCCCTCAAAAAACATGATTCTGTTGTCGACCGGGCAAGTAAGGGTAGGAGCACAATGTTCTCGCTTTTCCGATGCTTGTCTATCAATAATCCCTCTTTACTTGTAACCTGTTTCAAATCCTTCGGTTTGCCCCACTTAGAATATGCATCTGTAGTAAGGAATCCTTACTTGTTGAAAGATAAGAAAGAGCTGGAAAGGATACAGGAGACATTCACTAGAATAGTCTACATGCGCTGCTTCCCTTCCCCTGACTACCCTGCAGGAATGCCCGATTACGACACGCGTCTGAAACAACTCGGTTTAATGCGTTTGAGCGAAAGTAGAGTACTCCATGATTTCGCAATGGCTCAGAAAATTTTTAGCCATCGGTCCATTCTCAACATTAGCGATTTCTTTACATTCAAACCCGTACGTCCTAGAACTGGGAAATTTGGTCTCAATATAGAGTACACTACAAGTAATGTTCGGTTAAACTCATTTAGTCTTCGCATATCTAAACAAATGCCCCAACTTCCCGAAAACTTGCTACAAAAAATCAACAGTGGATCCTTTTTATTTCTTCTTAAACACGACCCAATTTTGTCTCAATTAGCTAATACCGCCTAAATTTTTCATAAATTTTCTTTGTCTCCTTTATTTATATTTATTTTCCATATAATCTAATTTCAATTCAGGCTTTTCTTTCTTCACTCTCCTTTCAGCCACTAGAAGAGAAGACTTGGTTTGACTACTCCCCAACCCCCTTTCCCTATCCTTTCTTATCCACCTTACCCCTAATCACACTCAAGTAGCCCTACCTTCGTAATCCCACTTCATTGCTCTGCTCGTCCTTGTGCAGGTTTTTCAATAGTGGTGCTGCCGTTTGGGATTTGATTGGGCTTATGATGTGTCAATGTGGTCATTCGCTTGCGGCCAATGCACTTCTTTTTGCTGATCTGAACATTCTGAAGAGTGTGACATAATAGGCTGCGCTCCCATTCATGCGAACTTTGCGTACTTGTTACTGGAGTACTGCTGTTTGGTGTCGTCTGTGTCTCTATCTTGCCTTTTCTTGCGGCTGTTAATGTTCATGTAAATTCTATGCCATTCACTCTGAAGAGACTGCGATCAATAAGGGGCCCGCTCCCGTTGATGTGCATCGTCTCTCTCGACCACAGCGGTGGTAGAAATAGTTTGGTGTCTGTCGTAAAAATCGTTGTCCCTAACGAAGAAAGTGTTTGGTTACTTTATTATCGTCTTTTACTTGACAGCCGCAGGTCTTACTCATTCCTTCTTGAGACACACTCGCCATTAACTCGGCTCTACTCAGTTTCATTTACCGCCTGGTTTTCGCATTTTGCAATAATGGTGGCGGTATTTACTGCTAAGTCAGCGCAGTCTGTCGCATTTCTTATAAAGTTTAATTATGTTCGATCCTTCCTAAAATATTCCATCAAGTGCAGAATTCCTTTGTGTTTGGATCGTGTTCGCATTGTGGTTTGATCTTCTCCTACTCGGTCGGTGTTACTCGCATTACTCTGTTATTTGGTTGTGTGCATGCATTTGAATTTTTCCTCGATTTGGGCTACTTGTAGGTGTGATGTCCCGCATCAAGATTACGCATTCAGTGCGTCGATAAATTATAATAATAATAATAATAATAATTATTATTATTATTATTAGTGAATGCAGTCGAAAGGGAGGAATAACTTGAACGAACCCCGCTGTTCTTGTCTTCCCACGACGGCATCATACTGAAGGCTCGTCGATTCGAAGACGATGGCTTCTCAAGACAAAACATTTGCTAGGCGATCTCTATCTCGAAGGGAATGGTCTCATGAATACAAGAGATAACAGGCCCGTCAGTCAATTCGTTCCTCTTTTCCTTTTGTCGCAAGCAGCCAAGAATCTCCTGAATAATACCTTAGGTCTCGACTTGTTGAGATGAGTAAGTGCAGGGGTCGGTTCCGATTCAGAGTTGGCTGCATCTGCAACCCCACTTTCTCCGTGATCGTACTACAACAATCAATGATCCTTCAAGGTATGCGATGAATGCATTGGTTAGTTTGCAATAATTATTTGCACGTTCCCTTACCTTCACTGTTTGAGATATTGGTCGAATGTCGATTAGCTACGGTAGTTTTCTTTTCGGGATTCTGCATACTCAAAGTCTGAAAAATTACAGTAATCGTCTAGAAGATGAGAAAGGGTTATCAATAGAGGAACGGGGACTCACAGCAAGAATGGCATTCCTCTTCTCAGTGAAAGACGAAGTCATCTTAAAGCACCCGTCTCAAACATTTTAACTTCTTTGGTTTGATCATATTCCTTATAAAGTCTACCGTTTAAAGTCTATAGCCTTAGCGTACCCTTCATTAATCCCTATCAACCTTAGTCCCCCCCTACCTTAGCTCCGTCTTCTTTCATTAGTCCCTATAACCCTTAGTCCCCCCTACCTTAGCCCCGTCTTCTTTCTTCTTCTCCTCGTCTACTTTGACTGTATTCGACTGTACAGGAATAGACTAAAGAGAGTGATTGAATGGGAGAAGGGGGGGGACTAACGTTAGTATTGCGAGTGGCAGTGGAGGGAGGGGAGGAGGGGGATATGGAGGGGGGAGTACTCTGTTTAGGGACATTCGACAGTGCATTCCCTACGATCTTCGACGGCTTCGCCGGCACCTTAATTCACTCTTTTCTGCAACAACCTCACCCATCAATGCAAATCGTAGTCGTGTCGAGTACTGGAGAAAGACGAGGGAATGACAATGAACCTGAGGAGGAAGAGGAAGGACAGGGGAAGAGCCAGGAAGGGAGACGGGGGGTTTGTCGGAGGGACGGGAGACACTGGGGGAACAAGATGACGACAGCGACTGCACCACACTCGGAGACTTCACCTACAGTACCACATCTACCGTAATCCAACCACTGTCTACCAACTCTCTTAATTCTAACTAATTCTAGTTACCCACATTCGATCGAAAGTGGATGTGAAAGAATTAGAATAGTCTATTCGAATATATTACTCCAAGCATGAAATAACTAACCAATTGTACAAAGTTATCGGGAAACAGTCCTCGTTTTCCATCCAGTTCACCCTCAAACCACCCCGCATCTCCAGTCTCCTTCTTCGTTACAAGAACCAATTGTCCAACCTGAATTACTTTATTCAATGACTGACCATCTGCCCTTTCGAGGTTTTAAGATTTCTACGGAATTATTGTAAGAGATAAATAATGACATACCTGAGTCAGCGAGAGTTCATCTTCGTGTTGAGCTTCGTACACAAAAGTGACCTTGGCGTACTCTTAAATAAAAGATTGATATCAAAGGGGCAAGGAGTGAAAGAGACGAAAGAGACTGTACCCTTGGGAGGAAGGGTGGGTTCTCGAGAGATAGAGGAAGGTCTACAAGGGGGAGAGGGATTAGCGAGAACAGGCACTGGCTCCTCCTTCCATCCCTCAGTCGATGACATTCGCTTGCTCGCAGATGGAACGTCATCTTCAATCATACGTGGGTAGGGTCTGCCGGTAATTTAGTGCAGTGGTCCTCCCAATGGGAAACTCCCTTACACAGATATCGCACAAGTTCTCTAAGATATTATTTTGCAGTGAGCTAACCAATACAAGAAAAAATGTTGGAGTAAGCCCCCCAACCACGGTACCTACAGCCGTGCCCACCCATGTCTTCAATCAATATTTACAATGTATTCTTCTTGATAGCCATTGTTAGATATGCTCTAAGAAGAAAAGGTCAAACCAGGAGAATCCTCGAAACGTCGTCCACTCATCGGAGTATTATTCGTCTTCGGTCCTTCTCCAATTAATTCAACTTGCACACCAAAGGAACAAAACTGACTGTAAGTGTCGCAGTAGTTAGTAGGGTACATTCCTATCATTCCGTTCTTTTGCAGCTTCCCCTTATTCCATCCATCTTCGATATGAGCAATGATCTACAACAAGAGTGTACTTGACAAAACTTAGTCACTAGGCAACGTAGAAGGGGGCGTTATTTTGCAAAGCATTTGCGAGAAAACCGCCCACGGGTAGAAAAATATGAAGAAACCTCAATGACGTCATCGATCTCCAGAGTCAGTTCATCCGATTGCTGTGCTTTGTATGCATACGTAGCAATATGCAGTTGTTTCCCTGTTGCATGGTAAGTACATTAAATAAGAATAAGAGACGAACTTGGCTGTGAGATGGATGAATCGTCCACCTTACTCAGTCTGTTCACCATCTTCGCCACACTTCCCACAGCAGGCACCTCACCCTCAAACAATTTCATCCTACGATAATTCATAGCTATAAAGTTGAGAACAAGATTCATAATCTCACTTCTTCGATCAATCTTTGCAATATCCAAAGATCAAAACGCTTACTTTAGATTGTAAGTTATAAAAAGACCCCCATTGGCAAATCCCTCAACCAACCTGAGTCGCCATGACAAGAGAGGATAACCTGCCGCCACAGGCAACCTTTGATTCTGCAATAATATTACATGATGTAAAGAAAATGCGATGAATTAGCAAGGAAATGAGTCATAGGAAAGAAGAGAAATAAAGTCATTGGAAGAGGAGAGGAGCTAGATAGTAAGAGAACGGATGGGCATAGTGAAAGGCTATTGAATGGACGTGCTAAGGACATACGCAACAATGAAACACTAGAGCAACAACCAGTGAGGCACTCTCGGGGAACAAGACAGAAGAGCTCTCTACTGACAGTCGAATGGTGCGGCGGGTGCACTTCTTGGTCGACGTATTCTCCGGTACGCAGACACGGTTGTAAGTACGGTAGATTTCTGATCAACCCCTACAATTGACTATGCGAGTCAACTTAATTGTGCATATTTCTGAACTCTGCAAATGTTTATTTTTTTAGTATTCATGTATTGAGCATGAATATAAAATATCTTCTAAGATTTTCACATTTGCACAAAAAATACTAGTACTAAAGGCCTATACGACATACATTCTCCCAATTCTTGAATTCGGTTCATCTGTCTTTAGTCTTCCAAGGAACGTAGATATAGAGAGCTTAGAGAAAGTCCAAAACAAGGTAACTAGGCTAATATTTCAAAGAGGGTTTGGTATTCCATTTGTCGAAAGCCCGTCATCGACGGAACCAAATCGTAGATTAAACATCGCGAGTCTCAAATATAGAAGAAAAGTGCGTGATCTAAAAATTTCATATAGAATCATGTTTGGCGCGTTTGATATTGGAATAAATGCCAGCCAATTGTTCGAATTTCGCCCTAGTCGAACCAGAGGCAGTCAATTCCAAATTCATGTTCCAATTGCGAAAAGCAATCTTAGACAACACTCATTTGCTATACGAACTGCACGTGATGTGAATGAAATGTGCAAAAAAGGCAATGTAATGCAATA
>LS837856.1:369719-384833 GCA_900490955.1 Micoletzkya japonica
AAAAACAAAGCGTGATTTATAAAATGTGTATGATATTGTGATGGTTCATAGATGATGCTTTGGGGTATGATAGAGAAGCGCTACATTTTACAGTTAAGATTAATCGTTTTCCATGCGGGACCATTCGCAAAATCGCAAATATTAAATTCAAACTACAGTTTCGCTTTTTGATATTTTTGGCTTGGTTTATAATGCTGTGCCTTCTTTTCTCCACCCTTCTCCTATTCAGAACCCGGTTCCATCCTCACAGACTGCCTACGCTACGTAGGCTCTTCGACGACGTCCCACAACGTCTTTCACATTGCATTGGTAAACGGTCATTACGTCGTTAATTAGAGAGGACTTCAGATAGCCTTCAGTTGCACGTGTCTATGCATAACATTATGCATATACTTCCGTCTCCTCAATATCGTCACTCGATTGATGAAAGAGGATGAAAGAGTAGGTGACTTCCCCTGAAACACAGTCAATCACTGTTCCAGATTCGATTTCAATTACAATCTTCGTGTTTGAAAGGTTTGCAGCTCTCTTGTGTTATGATTCAAGAACTTTATTTTAGGCAAGGGACACGAACCTCACGTGGGACGTCGATACAAGAAAGTAGTTGTGATTGGAACAGTCATAGCAATCTACACAATCTACTTGATAAGCTATTCACTTCTACAAGTGGTACAGATACTGCAGGTCTATCGGTCAGTCCATACATAGTAAGGTCGGCAAACCGGTTCCTTTTTGGGCTATTTTTCATAGTTATGTTGAATGATAGAGTACTCGTTTCTCTCGTTCGTCTATACATGGTGAAACATAGCCCAGAAAAGTGATACGATCTGTCAACCCTAATACATACAGATTGAAGAAATAATGAGTCATGATTGAAGGAATACAAGTAACGGATATGTAATCGTAGTCAAGTATATCGCGTACACCCTCATCTCCTTACACTCCATCCTCCAACCGATGTGCTACTTCAGAATCAGAGACTTTCGTCTTGTTGTCAAGAGGTAGAAGAGGGACTCATAGATGATCAGCATGACGGATGAAGCACTTACAGAGCACTTTGTCGTCACAAGTCTCGTACCACTCATACTCTGTATGAATCGACAACAAGAACAACACACAACTATCGAGAAACGACGACTGTTATTCATGAGTTGTGATTGAATAAATACATAGAGCTCTCTTATAACGGACAGAACAAAGGCGATCAACAAATCTATATGCAGATAAGCGAAGATGTGTAGTAGTATCTAGCAGATCCATGTGTAGCATTGAAAGTGAAAGGAGTGGGCAGGCAGCAATGGCATGGATGGACATGTTAGTGAGACAATGCTCCTCATCTCCTTCCTACTCCTTCTTCCAGTCGCTCTTGCTTTCGTTAGTTTACTTTACATACTTTCATTTAATCACTTTCACCTTCTCTAAGTCCCTGTATTTCGCTATTTGTACAGGAGGAGGAGGATGATCCGCACTTCTTCGTCTACCCTAATAAACCACAAAATTTCATTCGGCCCTTTGTTGACCGACGGAGTATGATGTGAGTACTGCATTCAATACTGCATGCATATCTAGGAATAGTACCATCATAACGTGTATATCAGTCAGATACTTTGATGCTCAATGTGTGTAGATACATACGGTAACCTTACGGTGAGCCGTAGAATGAAAGGCATTGTTGAGTCCATTCCTCAAAGTACGCGACCTTCCGATGACCGGTCTTGTGTACCTCAACAGAATCAAGCCCCTTCATCAAGACGCAGACGATAATGAAAGTAAGAGAAGCTTTCGCTTTCTTCTTTTCTTCCTCTTTCACTTCTTTCACACGAAACAATGCTGACCTTTGACATTGAAAGAAACTTGAAATGCGTGTTCCAACGATCTCCTTCTGTGACGACCAAACATTTGTCTTATCCATTCCCACTTGACAAGAGAGTTATCATATGTATGACAGAACGACAGTTTGCTTCTTTAGGTGTTGCAACGGAGGAAGAGCCGAAGGTGAAAGAAGAAGAAAGGAAAGATGAGGAAGAAGGGCAGGAAGAAAGCGGAGAGAACGAAGTAGAAGAGAATGACGATGACATCCCCAATCCTCCTACATTCACTGCTTCTCCCTTCCCGTCACCCAAGACTCTCCCTCCTGAGGGAACTCCATTCATCTCTATCAATCAACAACAATTCACCTCTTCCGAAGGAGGAGAGCAAGACGTGCAGGTAGGGGGGGAAGGGGGATATAGGGATGAACCCACTCTCAGACTTCCATTCACACGGCTCATGGCACAGCCATAGCACGACTTCTTCCTCTCCAATCTCATCCCAACTCGAAATACTTCTATCCCAACATCGACGTACGTATCTTGATTCCTCCTCGAGTTCACTCGCCCTCAGGATAACAACGGATTGAATGTGGAAGACGTAGAGAACGGAGATCTTCTTGCCGTCCCTTCACAAGAAGGACAACAACTCGTGGATGATACTGCACGGACAGGTGGGATTATTAGGAGGAAGGGAAGGAATGGACGTTGAGTGGCACGAGGAGTCACTACACACGACGGACGGAAGAAGGATAATCTCGTGTCTATCTCGGTCTTCCGACTGAGGCAATAAATGACATCTATTGCGTAGGGACCGATTCACCAGTTCATCGTTATTTATTGTCTTATACGTTAATAAATAATAAATTCCTAATGCATTACTGTTAGAAGTTCACCGTGATCGAAAATGCTTTATCTTATTAGAAACTTTATTGTCAAGAATTATCCCACAGCCTTCTCATTGTCAGAATAATTGATTCGGGTTTGAAGAGACATTACACTGTGTGAAAGAACAACTTATTTATTTAAGAAAATAGTTGTGAAAGCTCACGTGATATCAAAAATTGCCAAGGGGATGTTATAGGGGAGGAATGGCACGTGAGAGAGAGAGGAGGTATGAGTTAGATGAAAGGTGATAGGAAGAGGGACAGTTGTCTCGTCTTGTCGCGAGTCTTCTCGAATGACCACATGACCGCGAGGACTGGGGAGGAGTCAGCGAGAGTGTATAAAAGGCCGAGTGATAAGGAACGATAACGGTCAGTCATGACTACTTCTCGTGCTCTTCTCATTCTCCCCCTTCTTCTCGCCACTGCTCTTGCATACAGCGGGTCAGCACTCTACATTCACTCTCATTTCATACCCAACCATTTACAGGAAAGTTGCTGACCGACGAAAACCCATCAAGGAACGAATTGAAGAGGCCTTCGAGTTGTGGGATGACTACAAGGACAAATACGGTAAACCGAAGAAGGTCTCATAAATCAAACTATTGTTCAGACAAGACGTACGAAGAGTCGGAAGAGTCGGACTTCTTGGAGGCATTTGTGAAGAATGTCATCCGGTTAGGTTCCTACAAACGTCTTATTCTTAATCGTTCAGAGTCCAACAACACAACAAGTTGGGAAAGTCGTTCGAGATCGGACTGAACCACATCGCTGACCTTGTTAGATACTTTTTCTAATTTCATCTTCCCTCTAATCGTTTTAATCGTCTCTTTCAGCCATTCTCCCAGTATCGTAAACTCAATGGATTCCGTCGTTCCTTCATGGACAGGTATGAGTCACACTAATTATTCTCTCGAATCGTACCTCCCCTTCTCCACCCCGATATAACTCGTGTGTTCTAGGCGTCAGTCGAATGCTTCTCGTTTCCTCGCTCCGTACAATGTCCAAGTTCCCGACGAAGTTGACTGGAGGGAGCAGGGACTTGTGACTCACGTCAAGAACCAGGTAGACTACCACGGATAGTCTTCTATCCATCAACAGGGAATGTGTGGATCGTGTTGGGCCTTCTCTGCTGTGGGAGCACTCGAGGGACAACACAAGAGAGCATCGAAGATCATGGTCGAGCTCAGTGAACAGAACCTCGTTGATTGCTCCACCAAGGTACGTGACAGATGACGGCATCTTCATCCTCCATCCATTCAGTACGGAAACCACGGATGCGAGGGAGGTCTCATGGACTTTGCCTTTGAGTACGTGAAGGAGAACCACGGAATTGATACTGAAGACAGCTATCCGTACAAGGCGAAGGTTAGTGAAGGAGGAGATAAAGAGAGGAATAGAGGAAAGGACGAAGGAGAGGGTCATGTGAGAGGGGAAAGGTGATACGAAGAAATGACTCGCTTGAAGGGAGGAAAGTGCCACTACAACCCATCGACCGTCGGAGCAGATGACAAGGGATACCAAGACCTCCCCGAGGGAGACGAAGACGCACTCAAGGTCGCCCTCGCTACTGTAGGTCCCATCTCGGTTGCCATCGATGCCGGACATCACTCCTTCCAACTGTACAAGAAGGGTAAGAGACGCAGAGGAAGATGGAGTGGACACACCACCCATACAGGTGTTTACTACGAGCCCGAATGTTCTCCCGAACAGCTGGACCACGGAGTACTTCTCGTAGGATATGGAACTGACCCCGAGCACGGAGATTATTGGCTTGTGAAGAACAGGTAGGAAGCAGTCTCCGATGCTCGCTGAAGTAGCATTTCAGCTGGGGAGAAGGATGGGGAGAGAAGGGATACATCCGAATGGCTCGCAACAAGAATAACCACTGTGGAATCGCCTCCAAGGCTTCGTACCCTCTTGTTTAGGAATACTTGTATGTATATTGCAATTGTCTTTCTTTGCTTCACTTGAATTTTTTGTTGATTTGTAACAAATAAAAAATGATTTGTATTGTACAAATAAAACAAAGAAACAAAGAAGATAACAGAATCAAAAAAAATACAAAGCATGCACGTAAATGTTGGAATCGAACATTTCCACAGTACCTTAGCGGACACCCACAGAGCATACTTTTATGTTAAGCTTAACTTAAAACTTGGCTAGAGAAGGTGAAAATAGAGCGTTTATGCCGTTGACTAGTTTATTATTAGGCATCGATGTTTCCATTCTCAAGAAAAACTCCAATAAATAGTGCCTCAAATCGCAAACTCGTGAAAAGCGCATGATACGAAAATTAAAAAAATCTAACGTGAAATAACGTGCGAGTCATAGAGTTCCCTCGCTGCTTGCGTAGCCAAATCTTGAGTGCATTCAGGCACTGTCCCCACAACACGGGCTAAATACTCCCATCATCTTAAACTCCTCTAGATACAAGCCTGGATTTCCCGCGATGATGGAGAAAGGAGGGAATACGGTATCCGCGGGAATGACGGAATTGGGCTCAACTCTGAATCGACTACATTGTCAGCTGCCAATCATTCTCTTCTTACCTGCAGCATTCCTTTATAATGGAAGATCGACCGACTATCGAGCCCTTTCCAATGAAAGTGTACGAACCTATTTAAAGGGTTTACCCAATTGTTCAAACAATAACCTCTTACCGATCTGAGAAGCAGCAAGGATGCAGTGAGATTGAATAATCACGAAATCCCCAATATGAACATTGATCAGACTAGCCCCCTGCAAGGATACCGTAACCCACCTTTCTCCATTACCGTACTCGCCTTCGAGAACTTCTTGTGTCCAGCTCTAATAATAGTCCGTTCACCGACATAGCAATACTTGCCCATTCGAATGGCGCACAGGTCTCCTCTCAACATGCACCCACACATCAGAATTGTCTAAATTGATTATAACTCTCTCCTCATCCCTTCACTACCGTACCTTTCCATGAATTACAATATTCTGCGTACCGAACAACGTATTACTCGTCGGATTGCTCTTGAATATCTTGTTGCCAGATGAAGTTTGAGTGTATTCATCAGGTGATAACTTGACAATCTCTAGCTCCATCTGATGTCAAGGCTTTTCTCTTTGTTCTTGAATCGAAATATAATATAATGGTCAGTGGCAACCTCTCAACTGGACGTTCACTTCATACTGTATTAGCACATTTATTCGCTCTTTCCGTATCATACTATATCACATATGTAAGGATCGAGATTATAAAGTAAAGGCAGCAGCTAAAAGTGAAATATGTCAAGCTATTTATTTACAGTAAAAGAAGTAGCGAAGGCAGAAATCAGATTCATTCGGTAATTTTTGCTCTACATACACTTCGAATGTAGTACAACAAGAGCTCAATTATATTACGAAGCTAAATAAAACAACGTTGTCGTGTCAATAAATTAGGATCTTTGATTGGCGATCTGCACAATCAAAGTACAGATTAAAGCAAGCAGGGTAATCAGTCGTTTGAGTAGTGATTGTGGGGCGATCAAAGGAGCAAAGTGAGAGGAAATGGAAGGGAGGAACGAGGGAAGGGTTGTTGTCTAGAGTCAAGAGGGATCTACATCATTTGACCGAAGACAGGGTTGTGACGACAGATGGACGGTCCCTTCTCCATGTAATCTGCCTTCGAGTGAGCCACTTGGTAGAACTCCGCCTCAATTCATGCCTTATAAATTGATACTACTCATTTTATGACTACAACAAACTACAGAGAAAAGCCACCTATTTTCTCGTATGAATGCGCAAAGAAGCAGCTACAAGAGTAACGCAGTCTTCCTTACCGTAGATGCCAACATCGACCCTCCAAACCAGACAGCGTATCTCTGCATCCGATGAGAGATGACTTGTACATCAATCGGTTTCGGCTGAATGCACAATCTCCTCATTAGCTTGTTTGTGCTTGCAATGTCTCTCATAATTGCATCCCTTCGTCCCCTCAATATCTCCCCCTTATCAGGGAATCAACAATGATAACCGTTCCCTGACTGACACCCTTCTTCCCGCCGAAAAGGAAGAGAATTGGAAGATAACAAGGGGGAAGAGGGAGAGGGGAACAGAGCTATTAAGAGGAAAGGACTGTCAAATAGGGGCAAGACTTTGTAAGGGGACCGAGGGAATACGAATTGCACGGTAATTGAGCAAACCTTGAGATTTCCTCCCGAGAGAGTCTCTGAAGTGGAGAGTCGCAGATCGACCATTCTCTTCACGTCTCTCTGCATTCGACGGGAGAAGTCCTGCAAGGAACTTCCAATCCCAATAAGGGAGTTGGGTTATCCTAACAACCTACAGAATCGTAACTTGTCAAAAACACTCAATGAATTAAAAAAAAAACGCAGATCTCGGTAATGTTAAACACAGTGAACGTACTTGATTAGCCAGAAAATCTAAAATGTGGTCACAATACCAAAGCTGGCAGCAAATATTTTTTTGAATCTTAGCTACCAGACCCCCCTCCCCCCGTCCCATCCGTCCATACCTTGAACATGGTGGATCCCCCCGACAAGACGATATTCTCATAAAGTCCTCTTCGGACATCGATCGGACACTGTTGAATAACGTCGTCCACTACTTCCGACACTGGCCGAGTGTATTCAGCATTCGAGAACTGAAACCATACATATTTAGCTGCAAATCAACTACTTATTTTCTATAATATTGCAATACTATCATGTCAGAATAACAAAACTGCAATTAAATATACTAACTAATATAGGCATTATAACAACAAAGGATCTTCGATGGATACCTCTGGATGGAAGAAAATCTCGGGACCGAGGAATCGCTCGTATCCTACATCCACAATGAAGGGTTTGCGACTGATGTTGTTTACTCCTTCGTAAGTCTTAAAGGGAGGAAGCAGCCTCTAACCAAAAGTTCTAAAATTCGATGAAAATTCTTCTAAGGTTTCAAAATGTGAGGAAAAACATAGTGACAATAAAAAAATCGAAGAAAAAACTGGAAAATCGCATGTTTTATTTTTTCGTTCCGGGCTTCCGTCGTTGAGAGGAATGTCGCTTTTGGCTTAATTCCTTTCGCACAGTAGCGTCGTCGTTGGGAGAAATTTTAAAAAAATCATTTCTTGAATACTGGCATTTGAAATTTATTTTGCGTTAGGGGTATTTCTACAGCTGCGGTAGGGTAGACATGTAAATCGAGAATTTAGAAGTACGGTGAGGGTTATTTTGCAAAGCGGTATGGGTTATTTTATAGCAAAACGCGGCTTGCGGGCGGGAGGGTCTCACCCCAAAAAATATAATCAAATACAGTATTTTTCCCCTGATACTATTAATTTTTACTATTTTTCCTTTTGGTTTTATACTAATTACGACAAAATATTTCATATAAGCTTCACTTGAAAATCACTTCCATGTCCCATTAAACAACGCATTAGTCCAGTATTTCGGTCTACCCTCTATACGTAATACAGATAACTTTTTGAAATTTGTGCCGGAAAGGCAGCAGGGTATTTTTTTCTATAATTCACGTAATGGTCTACATTTGCCTACAAATATAAAGAAATCAAAAATACAACAACATACCTTTAGCCATTTTGAACCATCTGTGTCGTATCGATTGAATTCCTTGAGAATGTCAGGACAAACGTAACAATATCGTTCCTTAACGACGGTGTTATTGTCACTCTATAGAACTAACTACCTTGATGGCCTTTGCCACTTCATAACTTTGTTCAGCAGGAATGTTCTGTTCTCGATCACGTAGAAGAGATTGAATGAAGTACGTGATATCCCTTCCAGCTGAAACCACCAATTACCATCTTGAATAGAACAATACGTGGACAGCTTTACAATCAGTAATTTCTGTATAAGGCCTACCAATGTGTAAATCGATAATTTCGTCAGCCTACCAATGAGTAGATATGTGCAGACTGATCAGTATTACGTTTATGTTTCATGCATATTTTTAACCGCGACGCGTTTCGTAGCCAAAGGTAATGAAACACATTGGCCAGAATAACCAGTCCGCACAATTCTACCAATCAGATTTCTGGTATTATGCGGTGCCTACCAAGTACAGTTTCTGACTAAATGAGGTGCTTATCACCCAACCGTCGGATCCATACCATGTATGAATAGAACAAAGGCATGACTATACATTACGGTCAAAATAATATGAAAAAATCATTGTCAGTGTGAAAAGTAATGTATTCGTTTATTTTAGCAAAAGTAAAAAGAGAGGTACCGATAGGAATGTGTTTGATACAGGACCCGATGACGTATCCCTCTGCCACGGGAATACAATGAGTCACTCCGTCTCCGCTGTCGATTACCTGCATATGCACACTAATATGAATACCATACACTTGCCTACAAATGCAATTGGAAATCACTTATTACGTACTAAAGATGAGCTCGAAAACTCTTCATAATCCTCCTCTCTGAGTAACTACGATTCTAACAACGTAAAGTTCAAGATTTGAAACGAAGAAGAAGAAAAGGAACGTACAAGACCGGTGAGTGACCTGTCCTCCGCTGCACGACTTCCCCAACTCGCAGCGAGGGCGAGAACTGCCTTAATCACGACTTCATTACGAAGAGGAATATAGGAACGACGAAAAAAAAAACACTCAAAACAACGTGGAAAGCACACTAACCTGCACAGCAATGTACAGTCCGGGAACATTGAACGACTCGAACATGATCTCAGCCGTGAATTCTCGATTTTCAGGGGTATTGAGAGGTGGCTCCGTCTGTGAATTGCACAGAATCTTTTCCTCTCACGATAACCCTCTCACCAAAAGGAAGTAGTGGTCTTCCGGTTCAGCTCTCAGATACTTGAAGATGCACTGTTCCCAGAACCGTTCCATAAGATCCCAATCCTCGACAATTCCGTGGCGAATCGGGTACTAAATTTACATGGACTAGAGTTGCCCCACAATTTTTTCAAACTGCTGTACTTCATTTTATGAAATCAAAAGTAACCACCTTCCCAAGCCGTTTATACTATGATTCTCAAATCAGTCACCCATCCCAACGGTCCAATCGGACAGGTTTCTCGTACATCTTTTTTTAAGTCGATACATTTGACTTTTACAGAGCTTATTCCATGCAATCTTGAGAATCTTGAGGTACGATGTCAGAAAATGAAGAGCCGTACTAACCTTGACAGAGTAGTTAGCAGCACTGGGAGCGAATGCCTCATCTCCGATGAAGAAGTCGAGATCGTCGATCTTTCCAACAGTCGAAGCACTTCGAAGAGCCGAAGAGTGAGTGCTCGCTCCCTTCTCTTTCACAGCGATCGCTTTAATTTAGCTCATTTAAACATATTAAAAGAATCAACTGTCAACTGTATAAAATAATTTAGATAACCCATAAGAAATATGAAAATGCCTACCAATGCATAAAATTTTGAATTGTTACCAATTAAAATTTCCGGCAATTATAAACTACTAGGGTTACAAATGTGTAATACTACCCGAAGATCGAGTTGGTAAATACATAGTTATGCTCAAAAACATACCTGATGGGATAATGAACTGCGGTTCGCTGTTTGCGGCATATCCAAGTTTTGTGTAACTGAAGTTAATCGTTTTCGTCTACGAATTTGAAATATAAAAACTGTCAATAGATAATGTATATGGCTAAACACCTGAAACAGAAGAAAATAAAGTGTAAATTGCAAACATACCCGGTTCCGTTGTCGATGACACATGCAGGAAGTCTACCGAGTGACATACTACCCTCAAAGTGGGCAGTTTAGACCTACGATACGAATAAATACACAAGAAATAAGGAATAATAGCGTGAATTGAATCATCGAGCTCAAGAGGGGTGCCTTGGTGCGTCGAGTGCATTTACTACAGGTACATTCAGATTTCCCGGCTATTGAGCATTTTGACGATAATAACCATCCAATGCCCTTGAAAGCATTTTTTATGCCTTTCATGTGAAAACAACCTGATTATCTGCACTTAATATTTGGAACAAGATACTATGCAATTGCATATGCAAATGTTTCTGAGCTACAGAGATTGAATTTCATAAAGCCGGTTATTAGTTAAACTTCTGGCGTTTATACATAATTCGTCAGTAGCAGCGAAACGCGTACAAAATTATTCCATATTCGCGGAATATTTAAAATTCTTTGTTTCTCATTTTATTTCACGTTCTCGTTATTTTAATGATGTTTCTTCCAGTATATGTACGGTGGGGAGCCTTCCACATCGTCGAGTATCAATGACGAAGATCTGATAAAACACAATGTGCAGCATCCAAACGTAAGTTTTTGTCAAACTTTTCAAAATAATCATTTATTAATTTTCCCGCGAGAAACTGCTTGATTGAATGGTTTAATTATCATGCTCCTCCGCTTCTTCACTATCAGCCTTCGGTCCCTCTCTTAATCTTGCTATTATTGCGTTTTTGGATTGTAGTATCTTCTGCATATTGTGATAAGTGTTGGAGGATTGAAATTTCTTCTCTAGCTCTGCTTCTTTAGCTGATAGCTGTAAATCAAAATTTATGACAATTTGCATCTATTGCTTACCAGCTTCGTTATCTCAGCAATCTTCATTTCCATTTCCAAATGGCGCTTCTCCATATCTTGAATACGCTTTTGTTCTTCTTTTCTTAATTCTGATTGCTGATTAAGCAATGCTTCACTTGCTTGTACTTTCGAGGTAAGATGGCTCTCTTTCGTGCTATCTGAATATTGAGGTAATAGCTAAGACAGCAGAATAACCTACGTTCTTGTTCGCTTCTGTGCAGTCGCTGAGTTAAATTCTTAAGATCAGTCTGGTAAAAGCTGGAAATGTAATCGGATGGAATATCGCGCATAGAGTTATCAAGTAATGTTGAGTCCTGAGTCCTGAATCTCTATGATTCTCGTTAATCTTGCTTACCTTTAAAATAGTATCCAGTCTTTGTTTTTCGCTGCCTTCCATTTCCTTCTCAAATTGAGCCACTGCTTGAATGAGCAGTACGTTTTGCGCTTCCGATAAGTTGAGATTAAGAGTTAATCCGCCAAGTTCAGCCTGTTGAATGCTAGCTTATTCAATCGCACAAGGCTCACCTGTCTCATTAGCTGTCTAATAAGTAGGAAAGAGTTGTACATCATATTGATAAGCTCATTCTTCGCTTCTGCTTCTACTAAGGTTGACGTAGTTGCCAGAATTTCCTTGACTTGTTCATTCGTATAGTGAGCTTCCTTCAGCCGTTTCTTCCTGAATTTCATTTTAAGAAATGCGTATAATAATGATTATTACTGGTCATCGAAAACCTGTAGAATAGAAGCTTTTCTCGATTCTAATTGACTCCTGGAGAATCGTAAGAATTGAGAGAGGGAAAGACCATGCGACTGGTTGAGAGAGAGTTCGGCCATGACTAGTACACACGAGCAGTAACCATGACAATGAATTGCCTTTGGATTGAGAGTTTAGAATGAGACGGGAAGGCAGGAAGAGGGAATGGGAGGCACTGCGAAGACTGCGAATGAAGCCAGGAAGGAACAGACACTATTTGCTGTCCCGAAGATACCTCATGAGAGGACACGAAAGGTAAGGGGGGAAGGACACAGTAGGACAAAAACAATAGGGCAGGTCCGATTATTGTCTTGAACGGAAAACAAATTTTACTGAATACTGACTTGGCAAATTGCCAAGTCAAAAGTTCATTCCAAGGGACCAGTAGGGTCATCCGGCAATGAAAGGGGGGGGGCTGAGGGAAGAGAAAAGGGAAGGAAGAGGAGGTTCAGGTAGACAACTATGACATGAAGGCACTCATACGGGACTTTTGGCCGAGACAGAAGAGGAAAATGCAGATGGTGACATTGAAGGAATTGAGGGAAGCGAGTAGGAGTCAGGTGGGGGAGGGGAGGGGATCATGGGGGATGAATGCCTATCCAGGTTCTTCCCCTTGCACGGGTCAAGAAGATCATGAAGATTGAGGAGAACGTACAGAAACAGGTTAGAATGCGCTCGTTGGTTGGTAGTTGGCAGAAATGGCCATGGTAGATTTCGAGGAAAGAACGGGGAATAAATTGAGATGATCGCGGCGGACGCGCCTCTTGTGCTATCTGTGGCGTGTGAGATGTTGATAGAAGAGATGACATTACGGTCATGGGAAGTGACTGAGGAGGGAAAGAGGAAGACTCTACAGAAGGTAAGAAGAGCCATCCTTTTACCTCTTTAACTTTATATAGACTTTAGCCGAAGGATATCCTTAATAAGTGATGCATATATGGGCACTCTTGCAGTTGCCGTGATTGGTGATTGGGTAGAGATTGGGGGGAGGTTATTTCAGCGGGTTCTACAGTGTGATACCGTAACCCCGCTTTACTTGCAATCGTTCTCGTCTGGGTTGCAAAATATCATTCAGTCGGACATCTCAGTGGCTACTTCTCGACACGAACACATGGACTTCCTCATTGATATCGTTCCCCGAACAGGAATTGCTAACAGGGAAACGAATAGTGCAATTGCCAGTAATGCGTTATCCGCATCACAAATTGTACAGGTATGAGAGGGTAAAGGGACGATAGCAAATGGGGAGAAAGGAGTACGGTAGTATAATGGATGATACGGTACGGAAGAATGATGTGCAGGTCGTACGGTCGACTGATGGAGGGGAGGCACAGGCGAAAGCTGCGACTATTCAGAGTAAGTGGAGGGTCTTTACTTGATTATGCGTGATTGGTGGAGGAGGGGAGTAAGAGAAGGATAAATTGAAGGTTTCTCGGGGGATGGATCGGGTGTGCAAGGGGAATTCACGATGAGATTGGAGAATGGAGAAGTAGTGCAAGCGACGCCCATCGGCAATCCCATTCAACTCAATCCACAGGTCGGTTCACTCTCGAGGTTACCGTACTCTTGCGAGAGACAAGGAGAAGGTTCAGACCGTATCTCAACTGGGAATGGGCAAAGGAGTCAAAGTGGATAAAGCATCTCGCGATCCCGCACCCCATAGAGCTCTCAAGACTATCACCGCTCCTACTAAGATCATTTCCTAATTCACTAAATCTAATCCAGCTTGATCTCAAACTACACTTTATGTTGTCATTACAGGTTTTCATTTCAATTTGCATTTTTGCCATTGTTTCTGCCTTGCTCGTGTTGATCACTTATATACAAAATAAACTTTTTTATATCCAAAGTACTCTATTAATTATATTTCAAATAAAGCTATATTGTACGTGGTTGTTGTTCGTTTCTTGTTCGATGAGTATGCCTTGCTCTCTTCCCTACCTGCCCCCTTTCCCCCCTTCCCTTCCCCCTTTCCCCTCCTCCCAGATGGATTCCTTCCTTCCAGATGGATTCAGTCCACCGTTCATCCCGTCGTTCCTCCTCTGGCCGTCCCTCTACTGACCTAGTTGCCTTCTTCCCTCACAACCGTCCCAAACGACTCGAATCCTTCTCGATACAGGAACACCTTCAGGAGAGGGGAAGGGTCAGTCGGGTGTACACTGCACACACTGAGGTACGGTATATGGGTTACGGTAGTTGAGGGGAAGGTTGAGGGAGGCTCGTCGAGTGATGCTGATGTCATTCATATTGGGAAGGAAGTGACGGGAGGGAGGGAGGGGTTCGAGTATGCACTGGCGATAGTGAACAAGGACACGAAGGAAATGGCCATTCGACCAGTTTCCCTTCTCTCTTTTCAAGCTGTACATGCTGCTTCCGTCAAGGAGGCTATAGGTTACAAGTAAGTGGAGGAAAGGGGTACGGTAGGGGATGAAATGAGTGCACGGTAGGTAAGATGCGAAAGGGGAAACGGTGAGGACCAAATGACAAAATACGGTATTTGATTAAAGCGCCATACGTGGGCACCGACCCGAAGTATGGGTAGTAGGCCCAATTTTTTCGAAATTTTACTTTGGTAGGCCCATATTTTTCTAGAAAATTTTAATTGCTCAGGTAAATGCCCACTTAGCTTTTACATCGCTGCGACAGCAAAAGTTATATAGAGGTCCTACATGGCTATAACAGCTCTTTCCTTGTGCTGTAGATGTCGAAGAGCTGTTTAATAGATGTACAAGCTATATAGCGCTAACATGGACAGCACATAGCTTTTTCATCGCAATTACATATCTTTTTCAGCTATGTAGTTGCTCTTTTTTGGAATGGCTCGATTTATTTTCGTATGTCATTTAATTTTGAGTAATCTTGCATTCTACTATTATTCTACGCATAACTTCAATGTTTTATTGGTTTCAAGTACACACCAATGAATGATGATTCTAATGCTGTCGCGATTTTTATTTATTTATTTATTTATTTCCATACGCCTGGGAGGACGTGGTCGGGGCCAAAGTGGATGCGAACATTGGTCAATCAACCGCAATGACTTCACTCATGTGGCTCATATTAATTTTACATAATCGGAATAGGTGCTCGGTAGCTTTGCTTTCTTAAAGACTTCATTTAACTTCTTTGCAGTTCGTATGGCAAAAGAGGA
>LS837856.1:402556-435970 GCA_900490955.1 Micoletzkya japonica
CAGCACTCAATCGAAAGATCTCGACGAGCTGCATCGAACGTGACCAGGGAATAACACAAAATAAGTGAAAATAAGCGAATTCCAGGGCCCTCGGTGCGGTGGGTGTGCTTGCAAATCGAAAATCGCAAATTCGGCAAAAATCGGCGTTCCCGCGCCAAAATTCGTCCATTTGGCGGAATGTTTTCGCTTTTCCACTTATACCAGGTTATAGTTTGGAAAATTGCGCATCTTTTGAGACCATGGACAGCCGGGACAAGGCCCGCGCACGCGCACACGGGCCAGCGGGACTTTTACCACAAAAATTGGACCAATGTTTACACACTAACAGACACCAGACAGACTGAAAATTTAAATAATAGTAGGAATTCTTCTCAACGACGGAAGCCCGGAACGAGAAAATAAACTATGCGATTTTCGAGTTTTTTCTTCGATTTTTTTATTGTTGCTATGTTTTTCCACATCTTGAAACCTTAGAAGAATTTTCATCGAATTTTAAAACTTTTGGTTAGAGGCTGCTTCCTCCTTTAAGAAAAGCTTATTTCACCCTCTTTCTACGCTTTACAATATTTGAAAATGTTCTTCTCTCAGAGTTCAAAAGGACTCGGAAAGCAAGAGTTTCTTTCGGCAAATCGACATAAGAACGAGAAGAAGAGAGTTGGGGCAAGAATGAATTTGACAGCGAAATTGGGGGGCTTGGAGGCCAAGAAGAATGACGACAACGGGTTGGAGGTACACTCTTTGCTTATTCTATTTTAGCTCATTTTCCTTCTTTTTTATTATTTTATATGGTCCTTACAGGGAATGTCTCTGGATAACGATGCAATCAAGAAGTACAAGAATCGAATGAAGGAAGTAATGGCTGAGAGCAGACATGGAGATGCGTCGGAGGTACTGTAGGGTAGTACTGTAGGGTAGTACTGCGCTTAGGAGGGAAGGATAACTGGTTACACCAGGATGAGAGAAGTGCTCTTTGAGGTGTTCTACGGTCGGATGTCGAATAGAGTGGGTCTATTCGAGGACCGAGAAGAGAAGAGCGAAGCGAGGGTTGAAGTGTACAACAGAGCGGGCAGAATGGTCTTCTTCCCCTCGTGCGTTTTCGTCGGTTAGTCTCTCTTTCCATTACAATAGACAGCGTCATTTCCCCCCCCCCTACACCTTCTGAAGGGACCAGTGCATTCAGCGCATACCCTCCTCAACGTGCACAACCCCCAGCCCCTCCTCCCCACCCGTCCTCCCCCCTCGTCTTCTTCTCAATTCAAACTCAATCGTCTCGTTCGTCCCGCTTCTCGTGGAGATCGTCTCAAGCTTAAAAAGCTCCGTGATCGTCTTTTGTCCTCTTCTCCTCGAAAGGAACCTAAGACCTCGTCGCCTTCTTGTTGATTTCTCATTTTATCCTAAGAATCTATGGTTCAAAGAACATTTTGTAATATTCATATGAATAGGCCTTGTTATTATTAAGTATTATAGGAATGAGATGTATCAACGGATTCAAAGAAAGTCACTCTAATCAGGCCATATACTCTTTATTCTTTCACCTCAAATGTACACTCTTTCTTGTCAGTGTTCGAGTATTTCACTTTTCTTTCATTTCATCAATAATCACTTGATTCTAAGTCATTCTTGCTATATTACGAATGGTCCCTGACAAGCGAAGCGAAGAATAAACGGATGTTGACAAGTAATGTGTTTGATGGGAAACCATAGAGGTTGTAACCTTGTTCCTCTCTTTATTTGTGTTGTGAAGGAGAGCGAAGGAGTCACTTGTAGAAGGAGTGGTTCGTATTAGATGAAAGGGAGAAGAGGGAAGGAAGGGAAGGAAGAGTCGAAGGCCCCCTCAGGCAATAGGACTAGTCTCCGACAACGATTCAATATATCTGCTGACGACGCTGCTATCAAGAGGGTACAGTAGTATGGCATACGAGGGGGTACGGTAGATTCGAGAGAGTATATTAGTTAGTGCTCTTTGAAAAGACATATAAAACGGGTTAAACTAAAAGCTGCGCACACGTGTGGTGTACTGTATGAAGGTGAAGCATTGAGGAAGGCTTCGTGTGACATTGGGAAGAGTGGGTTACTGTAATCAAGGTGATTAAGGACCTCGAACACGCGTTACGACTGAGTATCGAAGAGGCACAAAGGGAAGAGGAAAGAAGGAAAGAAGAGGAGAAGAAGAACAGAAAGAGGAAGGGTCCTGTGAAGAACAATGTGAGTTGGGGAATTGAGAGGGGTACGGTAGAAAGGAAATGGGAGAAGTTCAGACTGTTCCTGAGAAGAAAGCGAAGGCTGTTCGAGCAGTGAAGAAAGAAGAGAAAAAGGTGGGGTTGAAGGGAAGAGGAAGGTATGAAGGAATTGTAGGAAGAGGAGAAGAAGGAGGTGAAAAAGGAAGAGGAAAAAGCAGACCAAAAGAAGGAAGAAAGGAAGATTGTGAAAGAAGTGAAGAAGAAGAAGGAGAAAAGAAGTGAAGAGACCATAAAGAAGAAGAAAGAAGAGAAGGAAGAGAAGAGGGAAGAAGGAAAGGACGAGGAACAAGATAGGGAGATCGACACTGAGAAGGATAAGGTGGAAGTGAAGGTATGGGTGGGGGTAGAAATAAGGGGTATTGAAGGGTAAGGGATTACGGTAGGAGGGAGAGATGGGGAGTGTTGAAGTGTAAAGGATTACGGTAGGAGGGAGAGATGGGGAGTGTTGAAGGGTCGAGGAGGAAAGAGAGGAGAAGCTTCGGATCTAATCAAACTTCTTGCTACGGCGAAGAGACTTCTTGGAGATATTTAAACAGGGTCAGTCGTACTAGAAGCGTATGTGGAATGGTCTTATTATTGCAGATGGCCTCTCGATCTACCCCTCCCACCGCACCTACAGTATCCTCGTCCCCTCCATCTACCGTATCCTCCTCTCCATCGTCTACCCTTTCTTTCATTCACATATTCCTTGTCATTTTTCTCTCAACCGCGGCTCTTTTCGTCTTCCAATCTGGATTTCTTCTCAAGCGAGAGCAATTAAGTGAGAGGAGGTATGCAGCTGTCTAGACATACAGTACCCTTCCCTGCAGGATACCCTACCGTACTCCTCCCCTGATTTTTCTTCTTTTCAGTCGTTGTGAAGATGTCTCGATTAACTCTTCATCCTGCTGGATTCCCTCTCAACATTCTCGTGCAATTATCGTTCTCATAGATGCTCTTCGGCATGATTTTCTCTCCTCCCAATCAATCGATAATCTACCGTATACCGGACAGATGCCGTTTACGGCTTCTTTAGTTGGCAAGTGAGTTATCCTACTCTAAAGTATTCTCTCTCGCTTTTATTCACTAATCGATATCTATTTCAGAGGAGGTCTTTTGTGCAAAGCCGAGGCGGATCCTCCAACTACAACTCTTCAGAGATTGAAAGCCCTCGGGACGGGGGGATTGCCTACTTTCATTGATGCTTCCGATAACTTCAATAGTGATGCGCCGGTAGGGGAAAGGGCATAATGAGAGATGAGACTGCAATTGAAGGTACAAGAGGACAATATATTCATACAGTTGAATAGTACTCGACGGAATGCTACTTTGTTAGGAGATGAGACTTGGTGAGTCTCCTGTACAAGGCACTTTGAGAGAGATAGAGGGGGGATTCGCTTAACTATCTTTCATTCTCCACAGGCTAAGTCTCTATCCGCACGCCTTCCACCGAAAATTTGCAATGGATTCGTTCGATATTCAAGATCTTCATAAGGTGGACAACCACATATTGGGTGAGTTGATCAGGGGGAAGGGGGGAGAAGAATACTGTAGAGCAAGGGGTACTGTAGACCATCTGGAGGAAGAAGTGAAGAGGGCGGACTCCTCGTTGATCATTGCACACTTCCTCGGTGTCGACCATGCCGGTCACAAGTATGGTCCCCTTCACATCGAAATGGCTGCCAAGTTGAGACAGGTGAGAACATACGGTATCTGAGGGTACAGTACCCTGCTACTAATTGGTATCTAGATGGATCGAGTCATCAAAGATGTAGTGTCGTGGATGAGAGAAGATGATCTCTTGATAGTTTTGGGGGATCACGGAATGACTGAGACTGGAGATCACGGAGGGGACAGTGACGATGAGGTCAATGCTGCATTCATGGTACGCATGCCCTCTTTCTATGATCTACCGTATCCCTACAGTACCACCTACAGTACCCTTTCAGGCCTATTCCCCCTCGTATTCCTTCCCAACCCCTCCCGATTGGACTGGTCATATCTCTCAAGTAGACCTAGTCCCTACCCTTTCCCTTCTTCTCGATTTCCCCATTCCTTTCTCTTCGCTCGGATCTCCGATTATTCCTCTTTTCATAACGGAATCTGCAGCCAAGAATGCTCTCAAGTTAACAGCCATGCAGGTTTGTGATGTAGGAAAGGGTACGGTAGTAGGGAACACGGTAGAACTGCATGGATACTGTAATTGATGAGGAAGGGAATGCAACAAATGTTGTAGGTGGAGAGGTATGTGTACACTTATTCACGAATGACCGGAGACAGTCGATTGGAGGCTATGGGAGATGTAAGAGATGAGAGGGGATGGAGAGGGTTACGGTAGCTGTTGAGGAACTGCCGCTATCGCAAACTGAACAGAGGGAATTGCTGTCAAGACTGCAGAAGACACTAAGAGCACAGTGGACATCCTTCTCTATTCCTCTCATGAGAATCGCTCTTCTCTCACTTGCTGATACTCTCGGTAAGTGGAGGGATACGGTAGGAGAATACGGTAGTGGTGTGCTTCTCTGTAGGTAGTGTCTCCCTTGCAGCGTCGCTCATGTGCCCTCCGTGTCCTTCCCTCGTCATCACTCGTAGTGCGTATCTCCTCCTACTACTCTCCATCCTCAACTCCCCCACTCCCTACAGTGTGTCCATCTCCCTCCTTACCCTCCTTCTCCCGATTTCCCTCTCCTATTCCCTCTTTACCTCCCTCCTCTCGCTCCCCCCTCTCTCCTCCCTCCATTCATTCTCTTCTCTCTTCCCCTACCTCCTTCTCTCCCTCTCCTTTCTCATTCCTTTCTCCAACTCTCTAATCGTCTTCGAACCAGCAGTACTTCGTTTCCTTACCGTAACCCTGGTCCTGTACTCGTTCTACCGTACCCAGACTGCCGTAGTCCGTTCGTACCCCGTGCATCTTCGTGTGTTCTCTCTTTCCCGTCTTTCATCAGTTCCCTCTCTTCTCCTTCTCCTCTTCCTCCTTCGAATCCAACCTCTCTTCCTTCGTTGTAGAGAAGAAGACCATGAGTGTGTACAGTATCCCTCTCCCCTTCCCTTTCCCTCCCTTTCCCTTAATTCTCGCCTCTTTCGTTTCATCCTCTCAGTAGCCTCTCTTCCCCTTCTCCACTATAAACTCCATCATTCCTGTAAATCTTCACTAGATTCCATCTCTCAATCTCTCTCCATCCCTACCCTTCTATTAATCATTCTCCACTTTACCTCTTGTATCCTACCCGATACCGTACTCTCACAGTATACCTCTCACTACCGTATCATAGCCCAATCAGTGTATTCACTGTGTTTCATCTCCTTTGTATGTAGTATGCTCTCTTCATGTCTCTACCGTAACCTGTCCCTCTTCCGTTCGGTCTTGTATACGGTAGTATTGATCTTGGGGGAAGGGTTGAGTCCGTCGTTGTCGTGTCTTCTGTTGTTGTTGATGACATTGGTGGATGTTGTCCCCCCATCCCTATTCCCCCTGTCCGTATCCCTTCTACTCCCCTATTCCTTCTACTACCTCGGTCACTCCCCCACCCTCTCGTCGATCCCTTGGCACTCGGCCTTCGTGGGTCTCTCCTCTTCATCCCCTCGTCTTCTCTCAGCCCTTCTAGTCCTAACCCATCTCTTCTCCCATTCCCTGCTCCTCCCCCTCTTCCCTTCTACTATTCCCCCCTTCGAGATTGTTCCCCAATCGCTCGTTCTTCTCACTTCTTCTATAGCAAGGACGCTCTTCTCTTCAATCTCAGTCACTATACTAAGGAGACATTTGATGGTAAGTAAGCTCTTCTTTCCCTTTCCTCCCTTTCCTTATAATTTGAAGGTATGGAAGATCTTCGCTCCTCACTGGATATTCGATGCTATTTCCCTATTGGTTCTCTTCGTTTCCGTCATTTCCAACTGCCTTATCCATTTGACAAAGTCTAGGTCATAGTTCTGTGCACTTATTTATTGCTCTCTCATATCATTATTTCCCATTTGGGTACTTTTTGCTTACTTTTTGTGTTTCTTGTGCTTCTTCAAACCGCTAATCATTAGCGGCTAATCTAGCTAATAAAGATTTTAACGTTCGCTCGAAATAGAAAGAACAAGAGTTGATTAATGACTCAATATTATTTATTTATTCTCTCATATTCAATATATTTAGAAACATTAAAGTTATAGAAAATGAGATAGAAATGTTTCAAATGATGTTTCAAATGAAACTTGCGAATTATTCTTACTGTAGCTTTGACATTCAAAACTTATTTTTGAATTTCAGTTTGCGTTAGATAACGTAACGTTAGATAACGTAAAATTTTTAGTAGGGAGGGGAGTGCTCTGAATATTTTGTTCCGCGCGTAAAACAGACTGTGACCAACTACCGTAATCCATTACGTAAAAAGTGGTATTCATACCAAAAAAGGATTCTGGCCCAATGCGACGCTAATGTTGGATCATTAGACTAGTATCCATTAATAAGAAAGCAGGAAAGAAGTTGATAATGATAGAATATGAATATACGCGGAATTCGAAGAGTGCGATGGCTTTAAAAATGTGGTGTGCGCAAAAGTCAAAATGGGTGATCTCTAACTAGTATCATTCGATAGATCGCATGACAATGCACCCGAAATGCTAAGATATAGTATCCAAAAGTTGTCCCAAAACGATAAATTAATTTTCAAATATTGCCGTTTTATAATGGGAATTTCAGTTATGCGAGGATTTCTCGAAAAGGGGGAATTTGGGTGATAGGGCAATTGGATATGATAGAAATGTAAGCGTCCTCTTCATGATAAGCCTAAACCTCCCTCTCCCTTCGCGTCAAAAAAAGTTATCCATCCGCAAACCTTCGAGAAAATCAAGTTTTCTATCTGACCTCCCTGGAAAACGAGGTATACTGTAAGACCTTTCGTCAAATTACCGAGAGCATCGATCAGATTCGCTTCCCGAACACCGCGTTATGCCTTGATTTCTATGATATTTCTGTATTACTTTTGCAACCTAACTACTTCTGAACACTTCTAAGCTCACTTCGCTCAGATACCATCCCTTGTCATCTGTTTTCCGCCATTTCTAAATTACGTATTTGCTTTTCCTCTATTCTGATCGTTTTTTCTAACGAAGAAAGCTTATATTTGCCACGCACTGTGTTAGGTATGACTATGAACGTATTCTACTTGCTTCATGGAACGGTTTGGTCTTGCGCGACAGCGATTTCCGAACTTCAACTTCGATCAGCTTTGGTTGCGTGCTTTATGAGGTTTATTTGAGCCGTTTCGTTCTTAGAAAGGCATAGTGCTTCAATATGACAGGGAAAAGGCAGTTGACAAGCGGTAATCTTGGCGACAGTTTGAGTTTCTGGCTGACAGTAAACTGATTCATCTATCTGACCCAGCGTCCGACCTCTTTTACGCTATGACCTCGCATTCCGAATTTGTTTTAGCGATATTGAACCATGGTTTTACATTATTTTTGGCTTTTATGTAACTTTTTGCAAATGGGGTAAGCATACCTATTATCTGAAACACCTCTAATCCCGAAATAATGAATTTCGTCAAAGTCACTGCCCTCCCTAAAAAATTTTTAGGAGTATTTAGCTCAGTTGATCGGTTCCCTTGGACATGGCGTGCCTGTGTAACTGCCTTATTTTTGCCTCGCCTATGTATACTGGCTCACCGTGTAGAACGTGTAATGAATGTGACCCACCGTACCACAAAGTTAGCCGTTATTAGTTTTGTGCATTGAGATACCTTGGATTAGCTGGTGTAATAGTCTTCTCGAATATTCTCGAATACTGTGATCTCATCCCCATATTATCATAGGTAAAAGTACATCTCGAAGCGTCACTACCCCGCTATTCCCTGCCGTACTTTGGACTTTGTCCTAGCAGTGTCTTCTGTTCCATGCATTCGCTCTCCTTCTACTCGCCACACCTAGTTCTCTCTATGCTTTCCCTTTCTCTTCTGTTTACTTATTTTAGTACTAATCTTGAATGTATTTCAGTGGACAGAGATGTTGTCACGATTGGTCCACTGTCGGGTATCAAGTGAGTCCCACTCTTCCCTTTGTACAATTCCTTTTCAGCTCCCTTATTTGCGTGATTATTTAGTCTATTGCATGCTCAAATTACTGTTTTTAATTCATCAAATGAAAGTTGATAGTTATATATCATGATATGTAGTATATCAGAACGAATACTTTGATTGCAGCCTTTGTCCTTCCCCTTGGACGACACTTCTCCACAACGAATGCTCTACTGGCTGGTACGACATTCCTTCCTGTTCTATTTTTTATAAAAATCCAAACACACAACTTTTTAATCACAAATTACTTACGACTTAGGCGAGAAAGAATGGCTCCTCTATGCTTTGCTATGTTAATCTATTCCCTTCCCCATGGCAGAGCAACTTCAGTTACATTTTGTAGGTACGGTTACCGTTCGAAAGGATGGGGATGTTGCGGTAGTGAAGATGGATATCCCTGGGGCGAAGGTAAGTCCCGTTTAGCTTTATTTAACACGCCTACATGAACCATGCTTTTTTTACAACCATCGCACTTGCTAGGCATACCAGCCCATGCGTGATGTTATGAATGTATTGAGATTTGAATTTGAGGAGAACTCGCTTGGAGAGGGACTGTCGAAGGATCTGGCCGAGGCCTTCAATCAAATAGAGAGGGACGACGCAGTCAAGGCCGTGGTTCTGATGTCTGGCAAGCTGGGTTCATTCGTGGCGGGGGCTGATATCGGGATGCTGTCGAGGACTAAGACGGTAGAAGACGCCACTCAATTGTCCAGGTAAACTAACTGCTCAATATGGGAAGTGGCACTTTGCGGTAGGACGCATTCTTCAAAAAAAACTGCCACGAAAATCGAGTTACCAGCCGGCATTGAATGCTCAATGTAGTATGAGTAAGTATGGGTCAGAAATACTATTCCTGGTCATGTTTCACACCATGTTCACAAATGTGAGATCAAATGACCGATCTATCGCGATGCATGATCAAGAAAATGGCGAAAAGAAAACCTGGTTTTGCTAACCGTACTGAAGAAGGGACGAGGTTGAATTTGCAGAGGGGGACAGGCCCAATTGGAACAATTGGCTACGTCGAAGAAGCCTATTGTGGCAGCTGTAATGGGAAGTTGTATGGGGGGAGGACTGGAACTGGCCATGGCTTGTCAGTACAGAATTGCCGTGAACGACAAGAAGACACAGCTTTCCCTCCCTGAGGTAAGCACCAGGGTTGCACGAACCGAAAACAAATACCGAGTTATTCGGTGTTGAGCGAGAGTCATTCTTCCTCGGTTTCAACCGAATTATTCGGCTTGGCGAATTGGCTTTATTGATCCCTCTCCTCTTCTCTCATTCTGTTAGACCACCGCCAAAACTTCGAAAAATGACTCTGACTATTCTGTTTTCGAAAACCGAATAGCCGAACTATTCGGCTAAAAGGGCGAGTAAACGAATTATTCGGAATAAATTACCGCTCTTTTCTTCTTTCGGACCGAATAATGACAAGAGAGCTCATATCTGCGCAGCCCTATTAGATTCTAAGCCGGACACCCGTACTTCAAGCGCACTTTGTCACCGGATACCCGTTCTTTTTAACCAGAATTGAACAAAATACATCAAAAATTATGTATTTTGCGTCGGAAACACGTGGAATTCACTATAATATTCCCTCCGGACACCCGTTCCGAAGAGTTTTCTTCGGATATCTAAATCGGGCTGCGCACGTATGAGAGAGCTTCGCTCAACCGAATTATTCGCATTCGGTTTGTGCAACCCTGGTAAACACTCCTTCCACTAATATTCCGTGGATACGCTCCTTTACCGTATGCTTCGTATCTTGAAACAAGTAGCACTTATTTGATGTGTATCCCTAGACTAAGAGTGTATGAGGGGGGGGGCTGTGGAGTGGTTGTCTTGTGTTGCGTGAGAGTGAGTCTCTGCAGGTGATGCTCGGCCTCCTCCCCGGTGCGGGGGGGACACAGCGACTTCCTAGATTGGTCTCTGTTCCCAATGCACTCGATATGATGCTCACCGGCAAGAAACTTAAGGCAGACAAGGCGAAGAAGATGGGATTGGTGGATCAGGTGGGGGGGGGAGAGGGGACTACCGAGAGGAATAGATCAAATTGAGCCATGCTGTACATAATTTGCATCGCCGGCTACTCCAACCAGTGAAAAATTCTTGCCCGAATTGCATGTTTTTGAAGCTAATGATTAAGGAGTGAGAGAGGAGAAAACGAGGGATAACCAAACTGATTGAGGTTATTCAACCACTTGGGGATGGGCTACTCAGTGGAAGCGAGAGCACCCATGCGTATCTTGAGAAGGTATGTGGGAGAGACGGTTACGGTAGACGGTTACTCTATACAAAAAGTGAGAGAAGGAGGTGCATCAGTAAACTCATTCCTTCTTCATCTACATCTTTTAGTACCTCTACTAAATCGGAATGAGGCAATTGACGGATCATTTGCTAGACCATATTTATGGAGGGAAGTGTTGAGGTTGCTGTGGATACTGCCCGACAATTGGCAGCGGGAACACTCAAACATAAGAAGGAAAAGGGAGTCATCGACAAACTGACTGGAGCCATCACGGGAAATGCTCTCGTTCTCGATAATGTCATCTTGAAGATGGCAAGGGATAAAGTGAGGAGGGCACGAGATATTGAGTAGACTAGATGGAATGGGAAGACTATTCACTCCATTGTGGTAATTGAATCTGACATGTGAGTTAAGGTGATGAAGATGACAATGGGAAACTATCCGGCCCCTCTCAAGATTCTCGAAGTGGTAAGAACTGGACTCGTGAAGGGAGGAAAGGAAGGATACGAACATGAAGCTAAGGTGGGAGGAGGGTTACGGTAGGCATGACGAATACTGTATACTCTAGGCATTCGGAGAACTGTGCAAGAGGAAGGAAACGACTGCTCTTATTGGACTATTCAACGGATCGACCGATTGTAAGAAGAACAAGTATGGACAGGGAAAGGAAGTGAAGGAGATCGCAGTGATTGGAGCTGGACTTATGGGAGCAGGTAGGGGAGGGGAATAGGCGAGGGTTACGGTAGATTACAGGAATTGTCAATGTATCCATCGATAAGGGATATCGATCGGTTATGGTTGATGCGAGTGAACAAGGATTGGAGAGGGGAGTGCATCAGATTAGAAACCAACTGAATGGACAGCAAAAGAGAAAGAGGATCTCTCTCTTGGAGAAGGAGAGGTTGGTAAGGGAGGGAGTAGTCATGGATCTACTGAGACACTCGATTCTATTTTGATTAATACTTATACAACTGCAGCCTTGTACACTACAAACTGAATATATAGAGAGGGGGACCTATTGAAGGTACGTATCGAACCTCATTCCGACTACAAACTACAATGACATCAAGAACAGTGATCTGGTCATCGAGGCTGTATTCGAAGATCTGTCCATCAAGCACAAGGTCATCCAACAGATTGAGAGCATTGTCAAACCGGTGAGTACAGTACCCTAGGGATACTGTAGTTATCGATTGGTTGAGGGAACGATCATCGCCTCGAATACTTCAGCTATTCCCATTGCACAGATCGCCAAGGGATCCAAGAACCCCGAACAAGTTTGTTTTGTTCTTGAATGTCAATCTAGATTGGTCGAACAACCGGCCCTTTTTTAGGTTCAAATACGGTATCCAGTCATTTCATCTCTTTTAGCGAATCTCTTGGTATGGAACAATTAGTCGCTGCTCCCACATGTGCACGAAACTTTCTAGATCTAATTCTCTCCAATCGTAAAGGACTAGTGACTGGAGTAAAAGTTACTACTCCTTTCTCAATCTCAGACCATAACGCTGTTGAATTTTCTATCAACCTCGAACATACGTTCCCTATATTCCATCTGAGAAAGAATTTCCGCAAAGTCGATTATACTCTCGTTAATTCCCAATTAGCTTCCATTGATTGGCATTCTCTCTTTTGCACTACAAGAAACGTGGATGTCATGTACAAGGTTTTACTCCAAACCCTGGAAAAATGCATATACCTCTTTGTCCCCTTAGAAAGAGTAAGCGCATCTCTTGGGAATATCCCTAAACACTTGATAAGATTGATGAATAAGCAATTTGAATTTTGGCAAAAAGCGACTTCTGCAAACGAACAAGCTGACTGGAAGGCATTTACAAGCATTAATAAGAAGTTCCGACTTAGGTTAAAGAGGTTTAATATTAATCAGGAAAGCAAAATTATTGAGAGCGAAAATAGGATCCGTTTCTTTAGATATGTGAAAACTTGCATCTCTAAGCCACGCGGTGTAGAAGGTTTACTAGATGCTGATGGTGTGCCATCTGTCACTGATAAAGAGAAGGCTAATTTACTGGCTAAAACGTTTTCCACTGTTTTCACTATGGATGATGGAGAAATACCTACGTTTGTCCCAAATCGCTGCTTGCCTGACTCCCTTCCAACCCTTCCTTCTTTTGAATGTTATGAGATATGCAACCTAATTGAAAAGTGGAAAAGGTCATGTTGTAAAACCCCCGACAACATAGATCTACATTTCATAAAACAAATAGCTGTTCCCTTATCCATCCCCTTAGAAATTATATTCAAGTCCTCTTTTGGAAGTGCGCAAGTTCCTTCGTTTTGGAAACGCACCATAGTAATAACAATCAAGAAACAGCATCCCTATTCTGATCTGCTGAATTATCGTCCTATCAGCATAACTTCTTTCTTTTGTAGAGTTCTCGAAAAGCTGCTATCTCGATACCTACTCCAAATATGTGAATCTTGCAAAATCATACCCAATGAGCAATATGGTTTCAGAGGCAAGAGGTCAACAGAGTTGCAAATGCTAGATGTAGTTGAATATTGGACAAAATCAATTAGTGTTTCAAAGCCGGTGGATGTAGTATATTTCGATTTTTCTAAGGCGTTTGATAGAGTGTCCCATAAGAAGCTACTTTTCAAACTGAAGTCGCTTAATATTCCAGACAACGTGGTTTCTTGGATAGAGAATTACCTTACTGGAAGAACCTTTCAGGTTCGCATAGGTGACACTCTCTCTGATCCCTTCTGTACTATTAGTGGGGTCCCTCAAGGATCTGTCATTGGTCCCCTTCTCTTCCTCTTATACACTGCTGAACTGCCCTCACTTGTTCAACACAATTAAGTAGTTGCACGAGTATATGCAGATGACATTAAGATATACGCTGGCCTAGCAAGAAATGAAACTGGCTGTAACATTCGGTGCGCAATTGATACCATATTCAAATGGTCTGTTGAATGGCAACTACCTCTCGCTTATAATAAATGCGCAGTTTTGCATCTCGGTAGAACGAACCCCAAACGAGTGTACACAATTAATCGTAATATAATTGATGCAAAGAGTGAAATTCGAGACCTTGGCTTTCAAATCGATCATGATTTAAAGTTCTCTTCACATGTTCGCATAGTTAGTACTAAGGCCAGGAGGGCACTTAACCTCTGGCTTCGTGCTCTCAGAACCAAAAATCCTGCATTGCTCCTCAATGCATATACTATCTATATTCGCCCAATCATAGAAAGCGGAACAACGGTTTATAGCCCCTATCAAAAGAAAGACATTCTTTCTCTTGAAAAGGTCCAGAATTACTTTACAAGGCGTTTATATCAACGCTGCTATGGCAAAACCTGGAATAACATGCCACCTCATAACGTTAGGAATACGGAACTAAACCTCGATAGCCTCGAAAAAAGGGGGAAGAGCATTGACAACAAGATGCTGTTTAATCTTGTTTACGGAAATATTAGACTTTCCAATAAAACAAATCATCATTACAATATCCGAAGATCCACTTGCAGAGGACCAGGGTTTCAGTTAGCCTATTCAACTAAGAGTCAGTACTACAGAATGAATAGCTTCTTCGTGCGTTCCGCGAGAGCCTTTAATTTGTCTAGGCTACCTGTGCACACTCAACAATTCATCCCATTGTCATTGGTGCTAATTCCTGTGTCATTTTATTCTCTTTCATTTTGTTCTCATTACCCGCGTTTCCATGAAACTGCATAAATATCTATCTATCTAATCTGAGAATGGGGAATTGCAGGTGATCGGAATGCACTACTTCTCTCCGGTGGATAAGATGCAACTTCTGGAGATAATCACCCACGAAGGAACGAGCAAGGAAGCACTCGCCACTGCCGCTTCTGTCGGACTCAAGCAAGGAAAACTCGTCGTTGTTGTCAAGGCGAGTATTGATTCCCCTGAGGGAATGATCGTCTATCGACCCAGCTACCCAACCTATCCATTCTCCTTGTAGAGATAGTAACACGAGAGAAACGATGCAAGAAAGAAGGGAAAGTCGCTTTTACTTCCAAATTTACTCTTTTTTGCCAGTTTATGAGAGTTGGTGATTATCAGCTAAGCCATCCCCCTCCCTTCTCACCACCCAGCCCGCCCTCTCCAGGACTGCCCTGGATTCTTCACGGTCCGTTGTCTCGGTCCCATGATGGCTGAAGCGGTGCGTCTCATGCAAGAGGGAGTCTCCCCTTCCGATCTGGACAAGTTGACTAAGGAGTATGGATGGCCTGTGGGGGCTGCCACTCTGGCTGATGAAGTGAGCGACTTGATACAGAGTCAATCGTACGGGATTACCTACTCCTCGAGTACTCTACGATGCCTATGTTGATTTCAAATAATGGATAGTTTAGGAAGTAAAGAATATATGACTATTGTGCTGAAGGAGGAGAGAAGCGAAGTAATTGAGAGTGTCTCAGGTGGGAATAGACGTCGCTGCTCACGTGGCTACTTTCCTTGGACAATCCTTCGGGGAACGAATGAAGGGGGCCGATGGACTACTGAAGGAAATGATCGATGCTGGATTCAAGGTAGGGAGGGGGAGAGTAGGGGGTTGGTAAAGGGGAAGGGGGATGATGTGTAATGGCTGTGTTTAAGGGAAGGAAGACGTCAAAGGGAATCTTCGTATATGGCTCAGGCAAGAAGGGAGAGAAGAAGGCGAGTTGCCCTTCTTTCCTTCCTTTCCCATTCCCTCCTTTCAGGTCAACGAGGAAGCCACTAAGCTCATGGCGAAGTACAAGCTATCTCCGAAGCAGGCTGTGTATGTCCTCTTTTAACACTACTCTTACAATTAGCCACCCTTACCTCCATAGTACCTTTCCCATTCATCTCGCTCCTCGTACCTACAGTGCCCCCTTCAGTTCCTCTCGACCCGACCAACAACTTCGGATAGTGTCTCGATTCGTGAACGAAGCAGTCATGTGCTTGGAAGAGGGAATCGTGGCAACTCCCTCTGATGGAGATATCGCTTCAGTCTTCGGATTGGGATTCCCTCCATTCTGGGGAGGACCCTTCCGATTCGTCGATTTGTATGGAGCTGACAAGCTGGTGGGAGACATGAACAGGTGAGGGATTACTGTAGTCAATTGAAAGGGGTTACGGTAGTCGATTGAGAGGGGATTACGGTAGTCGATTGAGAGGGGATTGCGGTAGTCGATGGAGAGGGGGTTACGGTAGTCGATGGAGGGGGTTACGGTAGTAGATGGAGAGGGGGTTACGGTAGTAGATGGAGAGGGGGTTACGGTAGTAGATGGAGAGGGGGTTACGGTAGTTCATTGAGAGGGGATTACGGTAGTTCATTGAGATACGCTGCGGAGTACGGAGTGGCGTTCAAGCCGTGCGGACTACTCCAAGAGCACGCGAAGACTGGAAAGAAGTTCTACAAGTAGATGAAGAGTAACTATCATATTTATTATTGTACGCCCTCATGCATTCTCCTCGATAGGTTTTAAGATTTCATAAAAGTGTAAATCATCTCTGTTCAGTCTTCCATCCACAAGGCATCATATTTATAGTTCATCACGCACTCACAATAATAATAGGCTATATAAAATCTCTCCTTTCTACTCTCAGACGGACTATTCCAGAACCCCAACGGGGAAACAATAAAATATGCATATTTCAGTAACAGTAATAATTAGATTCCAAGTAGACGAAACCACAAGAGTCAAATGATGAATAAATAGAATATTGGCTAGCGAAAAGAAGAAATGTAGCTCCTATTGATGATGATACGGAGATTGTCTGTACTCTGTAGGGGGACGAGCGAAGGGATTCCCTCCGCCTACTGGGGGAGGAGCGAAGCCTCCAGCAAAAGTGGGCGGAGCTACGCCGTATTGAGACGAAGGGGGAGGTGCACCTACGAATTGGGTAGGGGGAGTAGACAATTGAGAGGGAGGAGCAACTGACGACGGAGGGACGGAGTATTGCGAAGGGTACGAGTTGGAAGCAGGGATCGAAGAGGGGGGCGGAGCATACTGTTGAGGGGTACAGGAAGGAGGATACTGAGACACTGAAGAGGGGGGAGGGGCATATTGGGAGACTGAAGTGGGAGGAACATTCTGGGGAGGGAAGGATTGCACCGGAAGAGGGGCATACGATTGAGGGGGAGGAGCATAGGATGAGGGAGGAGGAGCGAAGGAGGAAGGAGGGGCTTGGGAAGGAGCTACTTGGGGAGTATACGCAGATTGAAGGGGCTGAGAGGGAAGAGACTGCGGGATGGAGGGGACGGTGGGAGGAGTGGGAGGCACCGAGGGGAAGGACGGCGGAGGGGCTGTGGCCTGAGGGAACGACGGGATACTGGTGTTACCGTAGTCCGTCACTTCAGAAGCAGCTTCTCCTCCCAGATGGATCTCCTCTTCGAGGGATGTAGCAGTGGACAAGTGGTCATTGCGGACATCCACTCCCGCCTCAAATACAATAAAATCAATTATTATTGCAGTAAAATAACTTTGTTAAAACTCCACAGCTCTTTTAGACTACGTTGGAATTTTGACAGGAAAGTTTTAATATTTAACAGAGTGCCCTGCACAGCCTTCTGAGCATTCATTACCTTCCAATCATATTGTATCTTCAAAGAAACGCTAGAAATGTAGCTATACAGCATTCTTTCACCCTATATGTACTACATATCTTATCTTATCTACATAATTCAAAGAAACAAAGATAGTAAAAACGTACCTGTTCATGGATGGAAGGCTGAATAGTTGCAGGAGGAACAATTGGAGACAGAGGAGCAGGTTCCGGAGACTTCGACTATAAAGATAATGTGCGTCGAGAGATAGTAGGTAGTAGAAAGATAGTAGGTACCGCAGCAGATTTGAGATTTGCAAATAGCCAGTCTTATCTTAGCCTAAGCAGAGATATCATTCAGTTCGACAAGCGGTTCAACTAACACAATACACATGTGAAATAGAAAAGTAACAATAATTTGGCAATGTACTCAAATGACGATTAAACAGAAAGCTGATTGTAGAAAATTGTATCTAACCTTAGATGCACAGCATCCTCCATTAGATTCCCGAGGACTGTACAGTGCGAGAGCGGCAAGGCTCGTGTTCAGCTTATCCACACACGACTGTATACACGACAATGACTTCGCAATCTCTTCCGTATCCTTCGCGTTTTCACTGCTTACCTGAAATAACTCATTGTACCTAGATGACAAAAGGCATGAGAAAAAAAACAACCGGGAAAAACGCCATGAAGAGATTATTAGAGAAAAGTAGACTAAAACTTGAATCTTCATGAAAAATGCTGGTTTACGGCACCGATGAGAACAAATAAGACTTACAGAGAGATTGATGAAGAGTGAGCTTTCGGTCTGCAGAGCCAACAAAAGGTCGTTATCATCCGTGAGAGTAACGAAGTCCCCTTCTGAATACGTTAACTACTACACAACTTTCTCAGTGAAAGTGCCTCTGTATTTCTCAGTATCGTAAGAAACATACCGGAGTCCCGATACTTGAGATGAATGGGAAGGTTTGGGCTAATGTTGAATATCCTCTGCAGCATTAGTGAAAGATCATTGAAAGTGACGTCGTGGTTGTGACGAATAACGGCCTTCCGTATATCATTGAGATATCGTGCTTTTACGACCGTCGATTCGGCTGTTCCGTTGCTCATCATTCCTGCATAAAGGAATACATCAAATAAGCTGAAAAGACAACGCAAACTGTATGAAACATAAATCAACTGGCGCAAAATAGACTTCGTTTCGGCCGGCCACGTCGCCAAACTCACAAGACGCAATGCTTTTTCCCTACGCATTGCGTGTTTCGAAAGCGCGAATTTCAAACCACTCTAGCTCGATCCAGTGATTTTTTTCTCTTCGTTTTCTGGCCATTTCATACGCTGTTGGATTCTTTTCTTTTACAAAGAGTCATTGTAGAATGGGTGACGAAGTGTCAAATGCTGAGGCAGAAGAAGCCATGGCTCGGTTCTCCGAGATTACTGGCACCGACATCATTTTTGCACAGACAATTCTTCAGGATGTGGAATGGAAGCTTGAGGTAAGCTCAGGATAGGAATGTATCGTAGTCTTGAATGTTTGAAGGATGCACTCTCTTTATACTTCGGTGATCACAGTGTACCCGCTGGGGTAGCCCAATCTTCTGCCCAACAACAAGCTGAATCACGGGGTACGGTAATACAGTTCTAACATAGCTTACATAAGTGATATTCTGAGCATATATCATCAAGAAGCTCGCGTTGTAGAAGCGAAGTCTGGACTTGAAATTTCACTTTTATCGTGGAATGTGGACGGTTTGGATGGGAACAGTCATGCTACTCGAATGCTTGCTGTGCGAAAGATTATATCCAGGTTTGGGTTGTCTTAGAATGTACAGCATGCAGTATGCCCCCTATTCGACAATGATATTGTTGATGCAAAAATACCGTGAGTAAACTCATACCTTCGTCGCTCTTCATGCCTCCTCGCGAGAAATAGGAATGAAACAACTGATGCAACACTTTTCTCAGCCATATAGTTGAAAGTCCAATTAGATAGTTGGAGTTATAGTCAAAGTTATTTGTTTTCAGTATTAGCGCTGACTTCGTGCTTCTGCAAGAAGTAGTGGAGAGAGATCTGGACAAGCTGACGAAGCTCAATTCTCTGTACGACATGTATCTATCGAATAGAGAAGCTCAATACTTCACGGTGATCTTCGTTAGTCGAGCTTTCACGTGAGTTAGTACTTATCGCTTCGGTGATTTGGTGTTCACAACCGTTTATCGACCGTATATTATCTGACACAACCCCATATATTAAAAATACACTAACCGCTTTACAGTCAGTTTGTGATCAGTACAATCAATATACGGTTGCCAACGTAACCTATCTTTTAAGATTCTTAGAAGTCAAAATTTTACATATTTTCTTGGTTTTGATTAAAGGAACAACGTGTTGTGCCATGATCGGCATTAGCTGGTTTCTAAGTAGAAAAGGATATAGTCATTTTGAGATACATTTTTTTAAAAATATCAAATATACGATAACCAAAAGTTACAGTATGCTTTGCGCGCGTGTCGTTTTAGGATGTAGGGCTAGAAAGTCATACATGGGCGTGGTTGTCCGATCGGACTTTAGGATTTGTGCCTACACCATCATAGAGTAAAAAGCTTGTTAGGATTGCAGAAATTTGAGTACAACGCTACCCCATGTATGCAGAACGTAAGTAAGGTTGCAGTGTTACTAGCCATCAAGTCTTCCATTTCTCCAATTCCGGAATGGGACGTACGTTGCAGGTGGTAGAGGTACTGTAGAGGTCCGTAGGACCAAGTAAAATAAGCTGTGTTCCTAGGGGAATCTTGGTCCATACAAAGTCTTCCTTCTTAATACTCATCTGGAAAGTATGGCGGAATCTTCTAGCAAACGAAAGGAGCAATTACGGTATTTTACACATACAATCCTTTTTATTGAGTAAGAAGTTTCGTCTTTTTCTCATGTAGTATATTGTGTGATTGTAGGGAGTGTTTTGAAAGAATGGAGTCAATGGGCCGTGAATACCCAGATGCACTCATCTTCTTCGGAGGAGATCTCAACATTCGGGACAATGAGGTGATATACTTGAAAAGGACTAATGTAATGGGAAATTACATTTTGTTGATATATTCTTGAATTGCTCCATAAAGATGTGTCCTGTTTTAGATTGAAAGAGTGCCGGTTGGAGTGGCAGATGCATGGATGGTAGCGGGTAGTCCGAAGACTGAAGAGTACACTTGGGACACGCGGACCAACACGAATAAACAGAATCCCCGGTTCACTGCCAGATGCAGATTCGATCGTATCTTCTTCAAGGCCGCTCCTCTCAACAAGGTGCCGTACTCTTCTTTCCCTCTTCTTATCACTTCCGATGTTTCCTTTTCCATTACCATACGTGGGCATATTTCGAGAAACGGGCCTACCAGTGTACGAAATCAAGCCTACCAATTGAAATCTTGTAGAAATAGGCCTACCAAAGTAAAATTCCGAAAGAAATTTGGGCCTACCACCCATACTTCGGGTCAGTGCCCGCGTATGTCCATTACAAAGTAACACTCAATTTCACCCTGTTCTTCTCAGGTAGACTTCAAACTGGAGGGAAAGTCAATGATTCGTACGACTCTTTGCTATCCATCTGATCACTGGGCTGTACATGCTGTCTTCTCCTCTGTCTGATCTCCTCTTCATAAGGTACGGTGTAAGTTAATGAATATGAAATCCGCGTAAAAATGAACATGAAATCCCTGTGTTGTTCAGTAATGAAACTGGTGAAATTTTATTCCATGCTTTAATCATCTTCCTCGTGCCCTTAAAAAGTAAACTTTAGTCGCTAGTAAATTACTAGGTGATCATTTCTTTCCCGTTGGTCTCGTAGTGACACTCATTGTTGTTGCTGATTATCGTGTTTTTATAATACACACTTCCATTTACATTCGGTCTACGCAACCTACTTTTATCAAGCTGTTTAATTGTTGTGGAAAATGAATGAAAGTATGATAACAAGGATAGCCTGTCAACCCTGTACAGTAATATTGGCAGTGGTTGATGGATAATGCCGGAAGATGGAATGGAATACATCAACATTAAAAAAGTATTCGAAAAGTATACTGTAAGTGTGTATTCTACTCCCTTTCTACCGAACACTAGCGGAGATTGAAAGCAACTTAAAGGGAAGATGAGAAAACTAAATTTTTTTATAAAATACACGAGCGCACCACTAGAAAAATCTTCTTCTCAACCTTCGTCGTAGCTTTCTCAACTTGAATCTTCTTCTCCTCTTCGCTCCTTTTCCCCAAGCACCTACAACATATTCAATGAATGTCCAAATCGGATATGACTTACCGAGGACGAAGCTCTCGATCTCGCAATGATTCTCTCCTCTCACAATTCGGAACAATCCCTAAACAGATGATGATCGAGATACTCGTAAAGACAAACGTTTTCTCCCCAATTGTCTCCCCATGAATTGGCACAAAGCCAATATTTGATGGGTTTTCCTGTCGATCGATCCTCTCCCCATCCAATGAGTCGGACAGAGTGATATCCTTGTCCAGTGAAGGAGTCTCCCTGCATGGAATCGGGTAACAGATAAAGAGAAGAGATGAAACCTTGTGAGCTGCAAGTTGAGTGTGCTGATACACACCACTCTTGTACATGAAGAAATCTTCGTGGACTACAAAAGTCGCCTGAATGAATGGGTTACTGTAGTCAGAAAGTGTACAGTAACCTGTACGGGTCCATTGGAGATGATCTCAGTCATGATGTCTTCTTCGCGAGGGGATACTCGATAGGGAGGAGTCATCTTGTACACCTTCCTAGAATCGCTTGATGAAAGGGTTATTCTCATTCGGACAGGATATCTTGAGTAGAACTTTCACCAAGTTCATTTGATCTGCAACTGATTCGATGAGTTGCAGATCAAATGAACTTGGTGAAAGTTCTGGACGTAATTGCAAGACACGAAGCACATACCCATTGCTTTCGTTCTCATTCGGACAGGATATCTTGAGTTTTGCTTGGAAGAGAGTCTTGGGAAGGAGACAGATGCCGGGTTCCTGTGTGTGTCCAGACTCGTAAGGATAGCACTGCTCCGACACGACCCTCAACCACTCCATCACCCCAATCTCTCGCTATTCCTCACCCGATCTTTCGAATGTACCACCATGCTCGATCGATGTAGCCTCCTTCACAACCCTTCTGACGGTGTTGATTACACGAAATGAGTTGTTGTGAGGACAGACTCGCGTTGATCTTCCCATCCGAGATGATCGCTAGTCTATAGAGGGTTCTGTAGATCGGAGTACGGTAAGGGGAACCTGTCTTGCGAAGTGGCAGTCGTACTCATAGCCCAGCTACTAGCACAGTCCTCTTGGTCTTGTACAGGGTGAATGAGACCCGGCCATTTCTCACGAGCATCGAAGTAGTCAGGCAGTTCACGGGGTTTGATCACTATCTGAGTTAGGGGAGGATAAAGGAAGAAGGGAAGGGAGGATAACGAAGGATGGGGACTCACTTCGTTCATGTGTTGTACACTCTGTTCCGGAAAGAGAGTCCCCAACCGATATTTGATTCCCTCTTCCAATGTCTTTCCCCAGAACATGGAGTAATTCGAAGTGCTCCATCTAAATGTATAATGTATTATAGGGTATTCTGTAAGTGTCATGGTTTGCGATAGGACAGGAAAGTAATGAATGAGAGGCGTGGAAGTGTAGTAGAAGAGAAGAAATGCATTCAATCATTGTGAGACCTTGGAGGGAGAAGAAGAAGATAGATATGGGAAGGGAGGGGAAACGAGGGAACCTATTCAAAAGACGGTGAAAAAGCAATGCGAGTAAAGTGCAGGTAAAGAAGCAAATCGCTTAGCCTCCCAAAACCTTCACTGTACTTGTCCCGTTTCATGCCACACTTTGGTTCAATTCATTCGTTCGAATGCCCTACGAGGTTTAAAATAGAAGGAATGTGTGCAGGTGAGAGGAAATGTATCGAGATGCAATTTCCCGTTAGACGATTAGAGAGGAACTATTACTATTGTCTGCTCATTTCCTCTCTCTAATTGATACAAGCTTGTACTCGATCGAAGAGTTAGCAGAGTGAAAGTGAAATTGAGGGAGACATAGTGGAGATTGCGGAGAAGTTAGCGAGAGTGATAAGAGATGGGATAAATAAGGGAGTTGCGAGATGGGGGAATAAGTAGGAGAATGGTAGGGAGTGAGTAGGGGGAAGACAACTCACGAGAATCGACCGTGTTTGATCTCGTCCACTAGGTCTTGTTGGATGAGACACGTCTTCCGATCACAAGACCACACTCCATTCGTGCATGTACTGCAACCACCGCATTACTTACATTCACTCCATTAGCTGATAAACGAAAAGATTCTTTGATTGAGGGAGTATGTTCACTAGGTATAATTCTCGTGAGGTTCAACCCAGTTAAATGAAAATGTATGTATTAGGTTTGGGAATGGAGTGCCTACCAAGTCTCGCAGTTGTTCTTCGTAGCTTCTCCTTCTGCATACCGTACCCCCTCTACGTTGCATTCTAAATGGATTACGGTAGTGAGATGATCCGAGACTGTCAGCAAGGAGGGATACACCCTCTTATCTCGAGAACGATTATAATGGGGGGAGAAGAATGGGAAAGGGAGGGAAAGGAGAATGAGGAATGATGAGTGACCCTTGAGATATGATTCGTGTAGACAACCTGATCACTATCGATTACAGCACCTAATTTGGACTGAGGATACGATTCCTTGGCACATTGGAGAAGAGGGAGATGAAGAGGAAGTACCTTTGCCAGAGAGGGAGAAAGCATGCAATCCATCTGGATGAATGTCCTTGCAGACCACATTGAAGTCGGGACAACAGTCGATGCCTCCATCGGGGCCTGGAATGCATATTGCATGACTGAGTATCGGACCACAACCACCTCTATCACAGAAGATATCACAATAGCATAGATGGTCTCCTAGAATAGGAGCTGTACAGTCGTCGTCTCGGTCTGTACAACACTGCACCTCTCGCTTACTACAGTACTCTCCCGGAATACCTAAATGAGAGGGTAATGAAGGGAGGGGGATGGAGAGTACCGAAGAATCCCTTAGAAGAGACTAAGGGAGGGAGAAGAAGGAGTGGTAGCAAGAGCATGGCTCACTTCTTACTACGAGAGACCCCGCCCCAAAGGGAATGACAGACAAGGGAAGGGAAAGACTATTGACACCCTACTCCCACTAGTCGTTGCAACTCTCACACTACTAAACACTCCCCCCCCCCTTAATCAGTATGATAATGAGTAGGGAAGGTACGATGAATGAAGGTGAATACGATACACTTGCTACGCTCAGTTATCAGATGCACATGGCATGTGGACAATTGTTGTACAAGGAACATGCAACGTCGTGGTATGGAATAAGGAAAAAGTTTTCTTTTTAGCTTCCCTTCATTTCCTAATCTTCTATCATTCTGTTGCAGGCCTGCAATTGTGCATGGAGAAAGAGAGACAGAAAGAGATGTGTTGATTGTCTCTCCCAATGCAGTTATCCACTATATTTCAACTGCAACATCATTATCCCTTCTCCCGTCAATTCTAATGCAACTTTCTTCTGGCAGTCTGGAACAAACTTTCCAGAAAGTGTAGCAATAAAAATAAACTTTCTACGTTGAAAAGTTTTTACGTAATAGATACACAACAACTCTCAATATATTTTTTTTCAAATCGATCCGTATCGTACACCTCGAAGACTGGTTGACAAATCCGGGACTGGAAGGTCCAGTCCCGGTAAAAGTGAGACAATAGCTTTCTGGCTCAAAAAGGAATATTTAAGCCTCAATCATTATAGATTTGGATTCCCCGTATGCGAGGTATCAACAGATTTTGAAAAAAAACCGCAATTTATATAGATTACGATAGAGTTTTGCGTGATACTCCAGACTACGGTACTGGTAGATTTCACTTGCGCTTCTCAAACTTCTAGTAATCGATGCCAATAAGGTACGTGCAATAATCTAAAATGTAAATAGAAAACACATCACAAATATAAAATAAAAAGCGACCAGAAATCAATCGGCGAAGCTCACCACACAAGCGAAATCGATTAGTACCGTAGTCTGGAGTATCGCGCAAATCTCTTTACCGTAATCTATATAAATTGCGGTTTTTTTCAAAATCTGTTGATACCTCGCATAGAAATCGATTACGGGGAATCCCAATCTATAACAATTGAGACTTAAATATTCTTTTTTTTGAGCCAGGAAGCTATTGTCTCACTTTTTCCGGGACTGGACGTTCCAGTCCCGGACTTGTCAAGCAGTCTTCGGGGTTTACGATAGTTGTGTATTTTCAATTCGATACGTATTTTGTAGCGGAGACTTGCACTATGTTGTTCAAGAATTGCGTCTCTATGTACAGTGATTTCATACTCGTATGACTTGGTATTTAATTAATGAATAAATTATAAATAAATAATAACAGTAAAATTACTTTTAAATGTTACTGTATTCACAAACTACAGTAACGATACCGTTTTGAAATTATTTGCGTGCTTGCGTGTTGAAGAAAAAGTGTACAAAAAGTGTAGAAAAATCGACGTTCATTTATTTTTAAAAAATATTCTCTTCGTCGGCGAAGAAGTTGTGCCGGATACTTCGAATCGTTCATCTTAAATACTTTATTCTTTGTGGTCCCATCTTCCCTTACATTTTGATTCTGGTTGTTCATGCGTAGCAAACAACAAACTACAAAATGTTTTGAAATCGCGCGCTTTGGAACTTTCGGCGCGAAAGGTTTAGATCTAAATAATTAGGTTTTCCTTTATTTAAGTGCTAGTTTAATGATATTTTGTTATTTATAACTATTTGACCTATTGCAGGTTCGCATGACGAGCATCGATGATCCCGATGTTTCCGTTCCTGTTCAGGTAACTGAGGAAGCATAACAAAATGTAGAGACGTAGATAGAATAGTGAAGTCTTTTATTCTTTCGTAAAGAAGCAGATAAACGAGGCTTGATTCATGCTCACTATAAAAACACTTACTATGACTCGTTTCAAAACAATCGTAGCAGTTGCTTTGGTCTCGTTCTCCAGAGTAATCGTGGGCGACCTTCCTGGTATTTTGAATGGCAGGCTTACTAATGTACGATATGTTTTTCGTCGAGCTTACCAATTGAAATTTTTCTGGGGAATAGCCTACCATCCTTACTTTTCGTCGATGCCCATGTCATACATGGTCCGGAACCCGACTGTCGGATGGTAGGCCCTTCATTTTGTCAGAAACTTAACTTAGCAGGCGCTTTGTTATAATAAGCGCTTCATTGGTAGGCTAACTAATAGCTCAAGTTGCTCACTGGTAGGCTCTAGTTCAAAATAATGTACGGTAAAGTTACCACGTATGGCCCATGTATGGCGATCGTTGCGCTTACATTTCTTTCGTCTCGTGGATGTCATGAATTTCAAAACTAGATGTAATATTATCGTTCTGCAATTTCCAAAAAAAACTAATAAGAACTCTCTGCGGTATTGTGAACCGATTTTTTCAATTTAATTATTTAGGCTTTGTGAGCAATATAGCAATGTTGTGAGCAATTCTTTTAGATAACCAAAATGGGCGATGGTAATACATCATCTTCTCACAACGCTTCAGTGCAATGTGGATCAGGGTGAGAAGTAGTATATATGTATTTAATAGTTAACCTGAGTTAGGTAGGTGCAAACGATTTTTGTTCAGAAGTCGAAAGTTCTCATTCGATGATTTCGATATCGGCCGAGCTCTTGGAAAGGGCAAGTTCGGGACTGTTTATCTCGCGAGGGAAAAGGAGCATCAATTTGTTGTGGCTCTCAAGGTGAGATAATCGACGTAATTGACGCAACGTTAGATCTCTTACCCAATAAACTGGTTTAGATTCTGTTCATAGACGAAGTCGTCAAGTACAACGTGATCCACCAGCTGAAGCGAGAAATCGATATTCAATATCATTTGAGGTGCCTTTTTTCATTCATTTTTCATTTCATTTCGTTTCCTTATTACAGTATATATTTTATCTGGCGCTATTAGTATGGATGGGGATATGAATTGGAATGTATCTCGGTAAATATTATTATTGAAAAAAAAATTAACGTCTTATATATAATGCAGATCCTGTTAAACACAGTCGATAAGTGGATAGAACTTTTTGGCCTATAATAAGAGAGGTCGAGATTTAAGTCTGAGTCAGTCAACGATCTTGAGTCTCCTGGTGGCATTGGATGACGGCTAATTCCATAAGCGAATATCGGTCCAAAGTATAGGTGGAAGGCCCACATTTTTCCGAAATGAATCGATTCGAAAACTCTTTAATTCTCTTTTTTTTCAGACACCCATCGTAAAGTCCTGTTGCCCATGTATGGCCGGGCACCAAGATAGTCACGCAATATAATTTCAAAGTGCATATCTTTTACAGCTCCGGCATTCAGGCATCCTAACATTCTTCGATGCTATTGCTATTTCCGAGAAGGCAACAAAATATCAATCGTCCTCGAATTCGCTGAAAAAGTACCGTAATTGCGAACCACTTTTGATGGGAATTTACAGGGTAATCTATATTCGTTGCTGAAGAAAGTTGAGAAGTTGACTGAAGAAGTGACTGCAAGGTTTGGGGGATAAGTAGGAGGATTGGTTGAGGGTTGAGTTCAGTTACGTGGGACAGATATCCGATGCTCTGGCATACTGTCACAGTAAACACGTTCTGCATAGGGATATCAAGTTGGAGAATATTCTCATCGACGGACACGGACACGTCAAGGTAGGAAGGGTCTTTGTGGGTGGGGCTGTCACCGCGATCAAGGGTTTCTAACATACAAGGGCTAGTGTTGTCCGAACATTTTTACAGGCGTCCTTACATAATTAGAGGAAATCAAAAGCATCAATCCTAACAAGGCTTTTGCACTATGATTCACGGGTGTAGGCACTCATCCTAACGTCCGATTGAACAACCATACCCATGCATGGTTTCTAAGGATATGAATAACAGTGCACTCGTGCTTAGATTAGTTCTTCTGACCCATGAAGAAGATAATATATTGGAGGTGCATTTGTCAGATGTATGTCAGGTGAAAGATGAATCTTATACTTGAGTTGGCTGATTTCGGCTGGTCTGTCCACGATAAGAAGCAAGGGGATCGGAAGACTATCTGTGGGACAGTCGACTATTTGCCTCCTGAGATGATTTCCGATAATACGTGCTCTACTACTGTAAGTCGAACTGTCTACGCAATTCATGCTCGAACTTTCAGGTTGACAATTGGGCAGTGGGTATTCTGATGTTCGAGTGTCTCACGGGCAAGACTCCCTTCCAGTGCAAATCACAGGTACTCCTACCCTCCCCCCATATCCCCCCTTCATCTCTGTATTTCTCCTCTTCCAGCGTGATACTCTACTGTTAATCAAGAAGTGTCTCTTCCCTATGCCTACTCACTTTTCTCCTGAAGCTAAAGATCTGTTGAGCAAGTGAGATACGATTGGGGTCGTGGCTGAACGTACAGTATTTGAGATTGCTAATCTCTGACTATCAATATCGATTGGGAATGAAGGAGACGGCTACACACGATTGGGTCAAGAAGTTCGCTCCTAATTTCATCCCTGTATTCTCAAGTGGACTAATGAAGAGAAGTAATAGCTTCCAACTGTCGCCGAGTATTCACTGATTTCTTGGTTCATTGATCGATGCACTGCCTATTTTGATGACATTTAGTTGTAAAATGCTCTTGAATATACTTGTCTTTCCTTATTTTGCCATTGAAATAAAGTCTATTTTTTCGGTCTCATGAAAATTACTCTCTAAATGTGGTGGAAGACTTGTTCCAGGCTAATATTTGCACGCTCGCAATTCCAATGTTTGAATTATTTTACATTGTTTGGAGATATTTCATTGATTTGAATATCTTACTGCTATCTTAATCAAAGGTCTACAAGAGTTGGGCTGTGTGTGTATGGGGGAGGGATGAGCTGTGACTTGTGTTGTTTAGCGAGGGATGGAATGGCTCGTTGTGTGCTGTCTCCCCTCCCTATCTCTCCCCCCTTCTCTCTCCTGTCATGCGTCTATTCCTCCTCCCCTCTCATATTCCCTTATCTATCCCATTCCTTGTCAGGTATATTTGGGATGTGGACGGGGGATTCGTCGAGTAGACATTGTGAGTGTGGAGAGGCGGAATGCGACGGCGAACGACTGTGGGCACACTTCGAGGTACTCGCGGTCTCGAGGGACACGACCTCCCACTTGTCTTGTACCAATCACTTGTCTCATTCAATTACGATTCATTCCAATCGATAGTCCGACATTCCTCGTATTCATTGTGTACGCGTCAAATGGAACGAGACGCTATCTACTTATCTTGCTTTTATGACCTTACTAGATAAGTGAGACTAAAGGAGGAATAGGATTGATTGCTTGGTCTTGCGATTGAAAGGGTTAGTGGGATATGAATGAATGTACTTCAGCATGCGGCAGCGTGTGTCACTCGACTGTACAGGGAATCGGATTGGAAGTGGCTGCAGACTTGTGCTGCGGCCACTACTCAACTGTACAAGAGTGGACTGGACTGTCACAAGAGGGGATTCGATAGGGGATTCCAGGTCACTCTTATTCTTACTTGGAGTAACGACACTCTCAAGCTGACTAACTATCGATCTCCCATTAGTCGACGATTCTTATCGCAAAATGAAAGCAACTTTTTATGCACTTTGCGTTGTTGCTGTAGAATGGGCTGATTTTTCGATAAGGAAGATGCAAACAGTAAATTGAAGGGAATGCTTATCAATAAGGTTTTTAAAGCATAACCATTGTTCAAATACCCATGACGTTGTTCTGATTAACAATGCCCTCGTTTAATATAAGATGAAAGTGCACTTGTACATTTCTAACATATACTTGGTTTACGAAGAAAACATGACTGAAAAGTGCGTTCACTGTGTGAAAAGTAAGGTAAGATTGGTGAGTTTGTAAAGCCAATAACCAATACGTTGAGGCGGGTAGACAAGCTCTGGCAAAGGAATTGTACGCGATGCAGGGACAGAAGGTGGACGTCAACGTCTTGCTCGAGGTTCGTTCCGTCTTATCAACTCCTTGCATAGGATAAGGTTGTCCTAAGAACTTTACAGTCGTCTTACCTAATAAGATGAAATCACAAGAAGCAATCCAAACACGCGTTTTTCATTCTTGTTCTTTGGTGCAGGCACTCATATACTAACGTACGATAAGACACAGTATTCCAAGCGTTCTCATAGCGAATAGCCGTTTCCGCCCATTTGATCCGATCCTGTGAACGAATAAGTAAACGTAAATCGATGATGAATTAAAATAAAAGTTTTTAGTTTTTTATTATAAATTTTCTAGAAGTGCTGAAAATGTTGGTTAAAAAAATTAAAATTAGTGGCCAAATCGCTATTAGACACATTATTAACACAATAAACGGGCGCTTACTGCAAAATAAACTTCTTTTCCATCGCACTACAAAATTTCTTCGGTTTCCGTACATGGTAATGTTACGAATCGAAGATGTTTCTTATTAGTAATGCATTATCAACTGAAGATCTTTATGCCATGTATTTGCTCATATAGATTTACGGAACCGAAGAAATTTTGTAGTTGCATTGCCTAGCATATCTGAAATGGAAATAAACATTGGTTGCCCATTATTATCTCGAAGCTACGGTATACACTATGCATGAAAATAAACTCCGTTAAAGCTCAACAAAAGTAACGCTTAAATTTGAGCTGATGGCGAAATACGCGGGTGTGAATGAAGAAGGGACTGAAAGGGACAGCAATGTTGTTCCCACGAATACGGATAACAATGCACTGAGCCTATTCCAGCAGGTATGATGCCACTCGTTCCCTTTCCTTATTCTTAGAGTTCAATCTTCTCCATGGTCATCTTCCACCTTCCTTTCAAAATTAGACCATGTCTTGTTTTGAGAAAGTTTAGATATGAGGACGTGCGAGAGGCGTGTCTCGATCTCTGCCCTAATCCATTGTGCCCTCAGGCGCTCATCCCCAACCCCTGCTCTTCCCCCGGTCGTTCCCATGATCTCAAGGAGTTCTTCTCTTCGCAAGTCGCCCGTCACAGAAAGAGAACTCGCTCTCCTTCTTCCCCTTCGACTCTTCTCAAACGAATGAGGAGGAACTAAGTCCCTTCATATCACTACCCTTTCCTCCCCAGGACTAATCTTTGATCTTTGATCCCTATATCAGATTGATTTATCTTTGATCCATGTCTCAGACTGATCTTTGATCTGTAGTCCTGTCCCTCCATCCCCCTTTCCCCTCTCCCCCGTTGAAGAAATCCACACTTCGGGTGTACAGCCTTGTCAGTCTTGGATATTAGAAGAGAATGATTGCCTTGTATCGAATGCAAATGGAATAGTGCCCCTTCTCGACTATCATTAGTCTATTCTCATTAATTATCTCAAGTAGACGTATATTCTTCCTCAACTCGCCCCTCTTACTAGTTGTGTGTAGTTAATCTCATCCTTTTCTCTCTTTCTCCTTTTCCCCCCTCATAACTTTCTCTGCTCTGCCTTTTCGGGTGTTAACTCTTGAACGATAAAAAGTACACATTATACTATTGTGCGTTTCTCTTGTGGTTACTTCCGTTCTAGTTGATATCGCAGAGGAAGTGGGAGTTCGGTGGGTGAAAGGAAAGGGTTCAGATGGTTCGTGCACTCAAATTTAATGAGAAGAAATTGTTGAAGAAGACAGATTTCATCACGTGGCAGGTAATTGAAGTGGAAAATAGTATGCAAGTCCAGCACGAATAGTAGGAAAACTTTAGAAATTCAGCTAGTTGAATTTGTGTCTTGGAACTAATCCTCTCGTGTCAATGTTGCCATGTATTTAGAATAGATTAATTTATTTTTTGAGGTGGATGAAAAAGGAAAGCAAAATGAAATGATGGCGAAGTATGGAGTGAAGAAGAGGGAACACTATGCACTATACAACACTCTTGCTCAGCAGGTACCGTAATCTAAGACTAACTACCGTATACTCTAATTTCAGGCTCGAACAATAAGTGAGAAACTGAAGGAACTTCCTCCGAATGATCCGTATCGATTGAATAAGACGAGGGAATTACTTGGAAAGCTATATTCCATAGGCATTATTGCATCAGCTGACTCTCTGGAAAGGATCGGCAAAGTGAGTGATTCGCTTTGCCCTCTACGATTAGCTACTGCACTGCAATCTCAGTCAGGATCATTACAATTTTCTCTTTGTCGTATTCATCTACAGTACTAAATAGTAACTAGAAGGAAAATGCTCCATCCGTCTAGACTATACTTCCCATCCCACACAGTTTACCCGGTCTACCGTATCCATTAGCTCTATACGCACAGTTGTCTTCCGATTCCTCTACCTGCTTCTATAGTATCCCTCTACTCTAAACATCAACCCTCCAATACCCAATAATTTGCTCCTCCTTTTCTCCGTATAGTTTTCTAAAGCATTCGATAGGGTATCTCACAAAAAGCTCCTTCACAAATTGGAATCTCTAAATATCCCCGTGAAAGTGACTGCATGGATTCGACACTATCTCACAAGTAGAGTTTTTCAAGTGCAAACGGTGTAATATCTATATGTAGATGATATCAAGAGTATATGTAAGAGATATCAAGATTTATTCCGGATTAGAAGAGAACTCAATAGGAGATAACTTGCAGCAAGCTATAGATACAGTAGCAAAATGGTCAGGTGAATGGCAATTACCATTAACTGATAAAAAAATGTGCTGTTCTGCATCTAGGTAGAACAAATCGTAAACGCGCGTGCACTATCCATTACAACGTAATTGATTCGAAAACTGAAGTGCGGGACCTTGGTTTCCAAATAGATCATGAGCTCAAATTTTCTTCCCACGTTCGCCTTATAACTGTCAAAGCGAAAGGGGCCCTCATTGTAAATCTCTTACTTCGTGCCCTAACAAGGAGATGGTCTGACCTCGCGGAAAGGGATTCAAATGAGACATGTACCATTCGAAAGAGCGTCAAAAACTGAGTAGACAACGATGTTGAATTTTTGCGGAGGGCGTATGTAGCGCGAGATAATCGTCATTTTCTGGAAGTAGGGATCCACCATTGCGCCCGCCGCTTCCTTTTGTGAGGCGTCGCCTGCAGCTGGCTGTCAGCAATCGTCGGTAGCGCAGCAGGTAAGAGGTCGGTCCGGAGTGGGATGGGCGGTGGGTTCAAACCCCATGCCTTGCATACTCTTTGCACGTTTTTTCCACAAGTCCCGGACTTGTGATTTTTTCAAGATTTTGACAAATTTTGATTTTTTTCGAAACTTCGCGTCTCGCACCTAGAAGTGATTTGGAGCTATTATCATGGCCATAGCAACGTGTTTCTTCCTATTATAAACAGAGATGCATATCTGATTTAATTCTTACTTGCAGGATATGC
>LS837856.1:436070-458530 GCA_900490955.1 Micoletzkya japonica
GGATTTGTGGAAAAAACGTGCAAAAAGTATGCACGGCATGGGTTTGAACCCACCGCCCATCCCACTCCGGACCGACCTCTTACCTGCTGCGCTACCGACGATTGCTGACAGCCAGCTGTAGGCGACGCCTCACAAAAGGAAGCGGTGGGCGCAATGGTGGATCCCTACTTCCAGAAAATGACGATTATCTCGCGCTACATACGCCCTCCGCAAAAATTCAACATCGTTGGCTACATAAATTTTGACGCTCTTTCGCATGGTACATGTCTCATTTGGGTCCCTTTCCGCGAGGTCAGACCATCTCCTTGTAAGAACGAAGAATCGGAATACCCTCTTAAGCGCATACACCATTTATATTCGACCAATTCTGGAAAGTGGAACGACCGTGTACAGCCCTTATCAAAAGAAGGATATTCTTTCCCTAGAGAAGGTGCAACGTTGTTTTGCGCTGTTTTGGCAAGTCTCTGAACAACATGCCTCTTCATGATCTGAGAAACAGTGAACTGAAATTAGAAAGCCTTCAAAGTAGGCGAAAGTCAATTGATTCTAAACTTCTATTCAACCTAATTTACGGACACACTAGACTCTTACAAAATCAGTCGTCATTACAATATCAGAAGTTCTAAATGTAAGGGACCAGGTTTCATGTTGGCTTATCCTTCAAAGAGTCAAAACTACAGAACTAATAGCTGCTTTGCACGAAGTGCGAGAGCCTTTAACTACTCCAGAATATCATATAATCCTACGTAATTACATTTGCCCTTGCTGATTCATTCGTTCATGTGCAATGTTTTCTTTTCTTTCTTGCTCTCATTTTCTGTTTATTATTCGCGTTTCCTTGAAACTGCAATAAAATTATCTATCTATCTATATTTGGGGATGGGGGCTTTTCCGTTTTCGGCGTGATTAAAGCATAATAATTATCCACTTCATTCCCTCAATGAATATTTATTTTGAGTGAAACTACTAAAAATGCACTAGGCACGGTTTAAGATCTTGAGTTTTTTCGGCTTGAATCTGTTGAGCCATCATCAAGATTTGCTTGCCTAAAAATAAATAAAAGAATATTAAATCGACTACGAAAGCTCAGAACTTATTGAGAAGTTTCCTCAACTACCGTATCCCTTCAGTTGTCCGCTTCTTCCTTCGCTCGCCGCCGTCTTCCAGTCGTAATGAAGAGAATGCGAATGGTTCAGAATGTTGACCAAGCGAGTGACTACGTTGAACAGGTTGATACAGTATACTTAATGGGTGAGTGAGGGAGAAGAGTATTGAAGGGTCACGTACGTGTGGGAGTCTCGCTCGTTACGGACCCTGCATTTCTCGTCACACGCAATCTCGAGGTTCGGGACACTTACTTTATCTGCTTACCATTTTGATTCAGCGATCGTTAACTTAAAAGAAGTAAATACAAATATATTTCAAAATGGAAAAGGATGTCTTGCATTTGTCGTCGCTTTGAGGACTCGATCACTTGGACGAGAAGCAGCAAGATCCGTGCACAAGTCCTCGATTACAACAATTCACGAGACGACTTCGACCTCGCTTAGTCTACTTACTATCACTTATTGTTATACTCAATCTTGTTACTTGTTATTTGTTGAATCGCATGAAGTTGTCCCCAAACCATCTCTATCACCATGGGTATACGAATGCTGTGATGGATGTAGATGTGCCCTCGGGTCTGCCCTCTCTCACCCTTTCCGTCTCAACAGGTGACATAGCGTCTCAATTCATTTATTACCCTCGAATAGCCATTGAAGAGGCCATCAGTTAGACATACAATGCAATGAGTGTAATCAATGTGAAAGGAGTCAATTTCATGCGAACTAATAGAAAGAGTTGAATATGATATACGATAGAAAGAGACGAGACCCTTATGAACCCGATTGACTGAGTCTTCTTCTTAAGAGAACAAACGAAGAAACAGAGTGGCGCAAGTTAGGGGATAGACTATCAGGTTACACAGCTCCTTATCTTAACACATGCACTGGTATAACTCATGTTGGGAATTTTTGAGTTAAGTTTCAATAAGTATGAACAAATGGATGGAGTACTTTAGAAGAAGGATTAAGAGGTACTTATTAACTATAGTCATGAGGCCATGCCAGGTGATCACAATGTATACAGTCAAATGCGCCACTCCGTTTAACAAGTGGTTGCAAGTACAAAATGAAATTAGAATACGAGACGCTAATAGGCAAATCGCGTGCAAAATTTGATATAGATTTTCTCGAAAATCTTGCGAAAAATGGGAACTTTTCTCAAGGGATTCGGAATCAGCATGCCGAATAGTACCGGGTTCAATTGGTCTCCTATTCTAATTTCATTTTGTACCTACAACCACTCCTTGTAAGTACTGCGTACAAAGATATTCCTTTCATGCTATCTCCATTTTGATTGAATCCGCTGCTCTCATTTCCCTTGTCAATTGACCCAACGGAGTCGTATCATCGTCCAGATCCGATTCTGAATAAATCAGTCCTTTCCCCTTCCCGTTCAACCCTTCATAGTCAGCACGTCTTCCCTCTCTACCTTACCCCTATCTCCCTACCGTATCCCCCCTCCCCTACCGTACCCCTATCTGCTTACCGTATACCCCCCTCCCCTACCGTACCCTCAACTCACCAGAATCACTGGGTCGTTGGTGTGCGGAGTGGCTACTTCCCCTTTCGTTGTCTTCGTCCATTCCTCCAGTATACAAACACTTCTTCTTCCTCGTGCAATGCTTGCACCATTTGTCTTGTGCAGCCATTCCAAATCGAGCACGGCACTTCTTCGACTCTCCACTCTCTGCAATATCTTCTTTACTCTTATTTATATTTTACTTATTCAGCATATATTTACTTATCCTCTACTATATACAGTAGATACAGCTCCCGACTACCGTATCCCTTATCGAGATGAAAGATCGGTGGCAAGGGAGTGTAAGACTCTCTTCAAGTGTCTTGCTCAATCGGAGGAACTCCCTCTTATCCCCTCCCCCCCTCATATCCCTCCCAATGTTGTCCCAATCCCCTATCTCTTGCTTGTCCCTATCACTATCCTTCTCCCTTTCGACAATCTGTTATAAGTGTGCATCTACACAAAGAGTCAAGAGAGTGTACACAGGGAGCGGCACTTAGCAAATAGTCTTCTGTTCTCGCGTTACGGTAGCACTGCCTCTCATCTCTACCCCTTATCCCTTATCTCCCCTATTCCTCCCCCATCCCATCCCCCACTTACCGATAGTACGGTCCCTCTTCTTCTTCTTCTTTTTGTTACTGGCGTAATTCTCGCGAGCGGACCAATTGGGATACTTCTTGAGGTGGTCCTCTTTGTCCTTCTGGAAGAAGGGGAAAATCATCAAGGGAACACACACACAGACAGACAGACGAGGTACGAGTAGACAGACAGACAGACAGACACGAACCTTGGCTAACTCGTAGTACTTATTCTGTTCATCCTTCGCCAGAATCTGCCATCGTTTCCCCAGCTCCTTCAAAGGCAATCTTATGTCTTCTCCCACCGTCTTCCCCAATACCGTACCCTCAATTCTTTTATACCATACCCTCCTCTTTTCCCATACCGTACCCTAATCCTAGTAATACTCCCTCACCTTATTGAGCTCAGCCGATTGCTTCTCCTTAAATTCTGGTTCTTCCATCAACTTCGGTCGATTCTCCTTCATGAACCACATGAACGCATTCATCGGTTTCTACAAGAGAAAGATTTCGGTAGCCAGGGGGTTACTGTAGTTGTATCCTAGGCGGTTGATAGTGTTGTGTATTCTAATGGTAATGGATGACTTCCCAGAGACAGAGTTCCTTATGGTTCTCATTGCGATGTCTCACTAGGGAAGTACCTTGACATAAGAGTTGTTCCTCGTTTCTACCTTGATGTGTTCTTCCTTCTCTCGTTTCTTCTTCATAGAATGAGACAAGGAATGGGAAGAGGTCGATGCTCCGTTCGATCCATTCATTCCCATCTGATTCATCATCTGAATCTGAAGTAAACAAACAATTATCTTACTTTTCGCTCCATGTCGACACTTCTATCCTAATGTCTGTAGCTACTATGATACATCTAGGGCTAACCAGTGAACATTTAATGCAATATCTCGACGTTTCCAAGCCACATTTCGTCTAGTTCTCGATAACTACAGAATGTACAGGATGTGCGTAGTCTTCTGTTATTGGTTTCTTACTGGATTGAGAGGAGTGGATCTCATGGAAGAAGGAAGAGGAATACTCCCGAGTGAGGACTTGCCCCCGGCTATGGGAGAAGAAGCTGCCACCATCAACCTGAAGGGAAGGGGTTAGGGTACTGTAGGGGAGGGATACTGTAGGCCCCTTTGTATGTGTAGTGAGTGTATACCTGCACATGTCATACGTAGGCGACAGCATGGCAGGGAATGCAGGGGACAGTCTCTGTATATTGTACGCTGCAGCCGCCGCTGCCATGTTCACTACCGCAGCTTGACTCTGAAACAACATACTAGCCTTACAGATGCATTATCCATCTGGGCATCCACCCAGATAGATACAAAGTCCCCTAGATGGATAGGACTGCCCCTGTCCCTGTATACTTGAGACTAGCCTTGAATCGTCCGCTCGCACAATTTACCCCTTGACATTATTCGGTATTCTTCCGCAAGGAATACAATAGTCCCGCTAGGCTAATTACTCCACGAACCAACTACGAGAGAAGAGAAGACAAGACTGTCGTGCCAAGAGAGAATCTAAGAGGGGACAAGACGAATGGCGAATACGCAAGGGTGACAAGCACAGTCATTACACAGGCGAACAATGGAGGACGACGATTAACAAACGACAGAAAGACACACACTACCGTATCCGGAGAGGGGATAAACAAAGTGGATACGGTAGATGACGAGACTGACCATCATGAAGGGAGATATGATGGGGAAGGCTGGATAGGACGGAGAGTAGGAGAATAAGGGAAATGAAGGGGACGGCAGCGGCTGGCTGAAGGCTCCTCCTTTGCCCACTGAAACATATTATTATTATTATTATTATTATTATTATTATTATTATTATTATTATTATTACTATTATTACCATAATATGCCATATCTTTCGTATTACTTTTATCATCTCTGTTCCTCTTCTTATTCTAATCCCCTCTCTCCATCGCTTTCCCTCACATCGACAGCGATAAGCAAAATAAGCTCTTCTCTCTCGATTATTCATCGTCTTTTCCGTTTGATAATGGAACGACCTCTCAATGTCTTCTCTAGCCTTCAACTAGCACTCAATACCACTCACAGATCCAATACAAGAGCTAACCATTTCCCTTGTAAGAACCCAAACCATAACTTATTATCCAATCCGTCTAAACGAAGTGTGATGTTATCACAAGGTAGTCAGTCATCTCTGCAATCTCTCTCCATTTCCCTCAATTCCCTTCAATTCCTTCATTGGATCCGTACCGAGGCGGCAAGATCAAAGGGGGCGCAAGTGCTAAATTGTGGTTGTGTCGTGCATAGAGAGCGTCTCTTCCTATTGCATCCATCACTCCCCCCCCCCTTCATGATATTTCATTCCCCTATATTGCCCATATCCATGTATTTACTCATATCCCCTCCTAATAAGCCAGCAGTCACCTCAACTCTCACCAAACAGTCCAAGCAACAAAGGAGTGGGCACACAATGTCTAGAGGGCACTCTTCTCTTTCCTTTTCGCTCTTTTCACGTGCAACAGAAATGGCGATGGCATGGATACCTAAGGGTTCTCTCAGCCCTTACCCTACCTCCTCCTTAACCCTTACCCTACCTCCTCCTTAGCCCTTACCCTGTCCTTAACCCCTAGCCACTAACCATGGAAAGCCTTAGTCTCCAACTCTTCCTCGAGGGCGACATCCCTCTTGTCATCAGCGAGCGACGGTCCTTCAGTCTCTTCATCTTCGTGTCTCCGAAAGACTCGCACTTCATCCGCCTCGTCTCCCATTCCACTGCATATCACTAACTACTCTCTCTTCCCTCTCCTCCCCCTCCCCTGTCTCTCCCTTCCTCCCCTCCATCGCCTCCTCTCGCTCTCTGACCCTAAGCACGCTATGGCGTGCTCTGTTTCTCTGGCACTCTAGCCGGGTAGAGAGATTCAAATGGAGGGAGGAGAGGAAGAGGAGGAGGAGAAGAGAAAGGGGAGGTGGGAGGGAGAGGGGCACGCCTCTTTTGACTCCACGGATGAAGGGAGGGACATTTGCATGAACAACTAGAATAGTCGAGGGAGAGGGTACGGTGCATGGGAGATACGGTAGGGGGTACGGTAGGTGAGAAGAGAGATAAAGGAGAGAATGGAAGGGTTGGGGGAAGATGGATAGAGAGGGGTACGGTAAAAGAGGGAAGAAGGAAGGGAAATTGCGGAGATAAGAAGAGATAAACACTGAACAGGAGAGGGAGGGTCTGTATACAGAGAGAGGGAGGGGTACGGTAGGGGGAGGGGGTTGGAAGGCAGGGGAGAGAAAGAGAAGGAGGGTCAGAGATTCTCTCTTATGTTCCCTCTTCCGTAATGACCGTAAGATGATAGCACAAGGCAAGGGGAGGATTCGAAGGGAAGAGGAGTTGGGAGGGAGAGGGGCGAGGGGATGGGGAGTTTATGAAAGATGGTAAGTGATGGTTCACTTCCGAGCAGATGCTTCCTCCAATGCCCATTCTCTCTTCTCTTCTCTCTTTCACTCTAAACAAAGAAAGAATCGCTGATTGCAGCCAGCATAAACTAAATCATACCCCCATTGCTTCCCTCCTTTACCCTTACTCCCTACTCCTTAGTCGGCCTTAACCCTTCCTTATTCGTCCCTAAGCCCTTCCTAGCCCCTTAAGTCCCTCCTTAACTCTCTCGTCTATCTCTTTCACTTGATCAGGTAAGTTCGTCTTACTTCTTGTGATACGATCTAGAGGACACAAAAAAGGGAGAAGGTCGGAAAAACGGGACGGGAATTTGAATATGGAGAGGAGGAGAGCAATGGGAGGGGAGAGGGGATGGGTGAATGAGAGACGCCTTGCAAGAAATATGGAGTTAGGGTATTTTTATGGATATAGCTGATGATAGGGAGGAACTAGTCTTAGTGATACTTAGTATACCCATGGGCACGGTTGCAGTTAACAGGGGGCTAGCTTACTCAGTCATTTTCAAGTATTGCATGGGTCACCGCAAAACGATGGCTTGGCTAAAATGATCAATCTCTATGTGTGAGTCTACAGATGCAATAAGCTATCCGCTCACCCCGTCCATGTATGATACTCAGTGAATACAAGGAGAACCATGGAAAGGACTTAATTACTGGAAGGACGGTTCGTTGTTGAGGGGAAGGAGAAGATGCACAGTCTCGCAAGGGAACATCTTCAGACTTATCTACATGCATACAAGGGACACACTCAAGAGGTGAGAGGAGAGGGCGGGAGATTTGAATGGAGGGAGGGACCACACCCTTTGGCATGGTTAGGGAAGAGGAAGAGGAGACAAGCCAAGACTCAGGAACGAACGATGGCAAGGGATGGAAAGAGGGAGAGTGGAGACAAGAGACTAAGGGACACTATCAGGGCTGAGAATACTCTACGATATACTGCTGTGAGTGGGGGAGAGGTGGGGGAAGAGGGAGGGGGAGAGCGAAGTCGAGGGGAGGGACTGTAAAGGGGGCGGAGTCCTTCACTTCAAACTATACAATATTAACATTAAGGATATTCTTGATCGCGAAACGAGTAAAATGAAATGGAAGACTCTCCTCTTCACTTTTCTGTATCTGCCGCCTCTTTTGAATGACGCAGGCCTGTATGGTGGTGACCCCGTGTGCAGAGAGAGTGAGGGGGAGGGAGAGGGGAGAGGGGGGACAGAAGGGGAGGAAACAAGGAAGGGACGAGCTGTGCTCTCTTATATGGCACAGGTGGTCAGAGATATTCTCTTAGTGAGCAGAAGAAAAGAAGAAGAACGGGAAAAGATAATAGAGGATAAGAGGGATGGGGGATGTGGACTTGAGAGGGGGAGAGTTTAGGGACTAAGAATTACCTTAGCGATAAGTCCATAGCATAATCCTAAGGACATAAGGCAGTCCTTAGGACCATGATAAGGACTGCCTTAAGCGTAAGGGAAGTGTAGCCTTCTGCGTGCAATGTAATCTCTCGTACGACGGGTCCCTCGACCACTCTTCCCCTCTTCACTCACATACCGTATCCTTCGAGAAGGGACACTTTCTACACATCTTCGTGGTGAGACACTCTCCCATTCAGCTAAGCGATGCCTTCAGAAGTATTCGACAGATTGGTGGATTGGAAGGAAGGTGCAACAAGGAGAGAAGCTGGTCTTTATACCCACTGCCCAACGCCTCTCTCGCATAGCCTCTCCTAGACAGACACAGTACTCCCCCTACAGTATCCCCGATCTACCGTACCCCTTCCAGATGGGACTACTCCCGTAACTCCCCGTATACAGTAGTCCCCTCCACTCGTCCCATCATCCTCCTCGGTCCATGCACCCAACAGTCTCCTCTAACACGTCAACTACACACCGCTTTGTATTCATCACTAATGGAGAGGATGAGAGGAAGACTGAGTATAGTCAAGACTTCTCTCGGATATACTTCACAAGGTAAGCGCATTCTAAACTAGATAACCTCTGGCTAGTGTAATCCTGCTACGTCTACTCACTCTTCGGTATGGGTTCCAAGCCAGATGAGTACAAAGGTCGGTAGCACGAAATACGAAATGAATACAATGCATCTAAGCTTTGCAAAAGGAAGGGTCGGAATCAATTAGTAAAGGAGAGGCTATGACAAGAACGAGTATACGGAACTGTCCCTGTCTTTCCCCTCAACCATCAATCAAAGCTAATAAGGCATAGACATAGAGAATACTAAAGGGAGGGTACATCCCTCCCTTTATCCTACTCTCACCTATTCACTCCATATGTTCACTTCTCTACAATTAGCCCATTCCCCTCATGATAACCCAATCTTTCCCTCTCTTCACTGCTGTAATAAATAAACGGCGCAAGGAGAGAAATAATGAGAATGGTGGTGGAATGAGGGGAGAAGAGCTAGGGTTGGGGTAGATACGAGGGAATAAGGAGGGGGAGGGGGTTAGGGCTAAGGAGGGATAGAGAGAGGGGGAGGGATCTTGGTAGTTAAAGGGAATCAAGTAGTGGTTGGGTCGGTCTGATTCATTAGAAGATAACACGTGAAGGTTGACACTTGGACTGACGGGTTCCTCTTAGATGACAGGGGAGATAACAGGGATACAAGGGATACGCACAGTCACACCCTTAACGGCACTCTACTCACTAATACTACTGACTGAATACCACACAGAGCTAGGCTAGTATACGATGAGTTGCGTATTACAAAGGTTGAGCATGTTTAGCTTCTGATTAGCTGACTTTTACAGGAACCACAGCCTCAGGAGAAGAGGAGAAAGAGGGGAAACTGGGAAGAAGAAAGAAGGAACTGAGAAGACAAGACACGACTGGATCGTCCACTCAGGCATATCTCTCAAATATGGAAGAGGAAAGCGAACTACGCATGATCACGACTCTCACCAACAACCTCAATCTGCTCCTTCTCGAAACACCCTACCTAAACACCCCTTCTGATATAGCACGCTACCCTCTAGCTCCGCACATCATCCTTATCAAGATTTCGAACAGAAAGGTACGAAGAGTTGCGAGATGGGCTAGCTAACTGTTTGAGATTCTACTCAAATTGGCAAGGAAGACTGGTTGTACTCCTGCTGAAGTAAACAGTTCTGATACACTCAATATTATCGACAGCTCCAATTTTGATCTGGTAAGAGTGAAATAAAAGTAAAAAGAGGAGTAAATTATGGAATGGAAACGCTCACTTCGTAAGGAGAAAGAAGCAGCTATGAAAGTGCCGGTAGGCTGTCAACAGTACATCTGTGTGTCCTGAGCGTCACCTGAATAGAGCTTACGATACGCTGCTAAAAAACTGTGAATCTAAAACAACAGGTATATTGAAAAAGAAAGAAATAAGAAATTTTTCTAGAAAACAGAAAACACGGGTAACACAAGGCCGGACCGGTGCGTAGACTACCGTAGACCTTCAAAAAACAAGTCGTCAGATACACCACTACCGTGCCACAGCCACAGCATATTTCGAGAAAATATAGATAGAAAAATAAAATTTGTTTGCAGTGATTTACAAGTCAATATATAAATGACTTGTAAACATAAAGCGCTGTAATCGTTGCTTTCAGGTAGTGGAAGAAGGAGTGCTGCGAGAGGCAACGAACAAGATATGCTGGTATCTCGAAAACTACTGGCAGGCTGTCCATCCTATGCATCCAATTTTCGACTCGTGATCCTGCTTCAATATAAATCTCCTCGATCTTTCAACGCTTTCGCTATTTTTATAATATTCTCCGAGCAATAAATTATTTCTTGAGATTGCGTAGCATATCGTTTCTTAACATAACATATTAAAGCTTTGGCATAACTAGTTGTGCAACGATTCAAAATAAGTTACTTATTATAAGTATTCGAAGTTTTAAAAAATGGCAAGATTACTGTAACACCGTCATGTCTTTGACGTGTTTTCCCGTGCCTTGTTTTATCGGTTACTGTAAGCGGAATAATCATACGCCAGTGAAATGAGCAGTCATACGCCAGGCGAAACTCTTGTTTTTTTTTCGAGTTTTCGCAAATTGATATTACCCGTTTGAGCTGCTTGTTATGTCAAATGTTATCAGCTTATCACTGCTTATCAACCGTTTTCCAGATGTATTCAACCAACGCGGGGACCTCGAAGGAGGATGAAGAGGAAGATGTGATGGATGAACCGCCGAAGAAAGTGTTGAAAACAATGACTGGAGTATCGGCTATGCTTGATCTCAAGAACGAAGTATTCAAGAGGAAGGGAGAAGCCGGTAAACGGCAGGAGAAAGTGCCGAATCACTCAAAGAAGGTTCGCGGTCTGCTTTGATCTGTGAGCCTTTGCTTTTTCAGAATGTGATATTCGTCAAGAACGATGAGAAGACTCGTCTAAGAGAGGAAAAGGCAGCTAGAAAAGCAAGAATTAATGCACACGAGGAAGCTCTGAGGCGTGAAGAAGCAGAACAAGTTTATTTTTTATTTTACCTTTTCTCTTTTCCCGCTTTGTCGCGCTTATCGGTTTGAAGATAATAGCAGAGCCGAATATGATTGGAAAAGCGAGGACTTTGATTGTTGATCGGCGTAATGAACATTGACATTATTTGGAAGTTGTTGGAAACACGACAATTTTTACTTTCTTTGAGAACGTTCTTTCCCTTGCAGGTTGAATTCGCCTCTCGTCGCTTACGAGAAAAGGCGGAATTGTATGAGAAGTTGGCAGAGTCGGGAGTTAGATTGGATGAAGATATAGGCGAACCCTTGATTGATTTCAATGCGAAGAGGAGGGAAAGGGAACTGGAGAAGATACAGCGAAGAGAAGAGGAAGAAGCTGAAACGAGCGTAGATGATCCCCTTCATTTCGTTGCCGGAGAAGGTATTTCATTGCAAGTTCAGCATTTTTGTACCAGTTCTATCCCAAATTTGCTGTTGAAATGATTATAGCTCTCTGGACAGTAAATGGAATGCATACGTTTCCCCGCATTTCAATGTGATTTCAGAGCCTCGGATGTACGGTGCTTCTCATGTGATATTCTCACGGAACGAAGAGAAACGACAGAAGGAAATGAGCGATCTGATTAAAATGAGCAGTCAGACTGAGAAAGCGAGGTAGGAGACAGTTGGAGAGAATGGAGAGGGATTACATATTTAAGGGAGAAGACCAAGACTTTGGCTGAGAAGAGGGCTGAGGCGAAGAAGGAAAAGGACAGACTTCTGAGGGAACGACTTGGTCTGCAGCCTGGTATGCACCTCTATACACTTATATATATTTATACACTTATATATACACTTATATATATTATATATAGTGTCTATATTTATGAACTAGGTGCCGCAGCTTATCCATAGTTTTAGATCTATTCCACAGGTATTTTAAACTCTGCCCCCCTGTCCAATTGCCAAAATGCAGTAGCAGTATACTTATGATAATTTCAGTAGTTGACGAACCCGAAGAAGAGCCAGAACCATTGGACATTCCATTGCCTCCTGAAGAGAAGAAAGAGGAGAAGAGGGAAGAGAGACCCCTTCCGAAGGAAAGGGAATGGGATCGGGGAAAGGGGTCGGTCACCAATTGGGTACGGTCGAGGAGGGAGGACAGGGACGACGAATTCGCACCTCCTTCTTTCTACTGAACGGATTTCGCATTCAATTCACTCATCAAGGGACAGTGATAAATCAGTTCTATGACATGTCGCTTCTCTTGTTGTGGTTCTCGACCAGAAGAGCTACCGTAATCACCAGTTACCGTATTCATTGTCCCCTCAGGGAATGGCTCCCCGTGATCCGTCATTCCCCGAACTTCTGTCCCTTCTCAAAGGGTTGAGAAGTGACTCGCGAGCATCATCAGGAGTTCCTTTCTCTCGTCTTTCGCTAAGGAAGAATGAAGGTCGGTTCTCACTATTTAGTTAACCATACATTTCCCACAAGTCAAACGGGAAATCAACTTAACTTCTTATTTTTTGCGTTAACTCTATTACAGTAACCTTGGCATTTACCTAATTCGTGCCGGCCATAACAAACAAAAACACATTGAACTTATTGGACTTGTCTATTGTATCAATGTGTTGTTAAGACAAAGTGGAATTGCTCGCACTGGGGACGGGAGGGGGGTCACAGCAGACACTATTGGCTGCTACTATCAACGATGCCAAGTGCTGTTTGGAACGAGTGGTGGAACCTACGATGGTAAGGGGTACGGTAGGTAGGGGGAAGAGGGAGAGAACGGCTGAGGGTACGGTAATCGAAGAGTGGTAGAGTGGTACTGTATTGCAGACAACGTCGTCCCCTTCGCAATCGCTACAAGCAGAAAGACAGCGAATGTCGTCCATCGGAGGAGTTACTCATGTATCTCTTAGCCCCTTCTTATCCATTCCTACCCCTTCACCTCATTATTCAATCTTCCTTCAGATGTCTCTTACTTCTACATCGAGAATTATGCTCGGAATGGGGGATGAAATACTGACTATGGACAGAGTCGATGGGAGGTTTAGTATTGAGAATACACGATTGAATAAGGTGAGTGGGACTTGCAATTGGGTTGTACACGGATTCATAGTACAATCGCTTTATTGACTAATTACTTGTAATTGTTTACTGGAGTTATAAGTAGCATGGTGAGGGCTGGATAAAGAGTGTCCCTCCCCGAAAAGAAGATAATAATTGCTTGAGACAATCCTCGACGTGCAAGCTTGTCCGTGCAATGAGAGGTTGTGTGCAGTGGCAGTAGAACAGTCTGTGATTATCCTCAAAGACGGACGGGTTATCTACGAATCCGAGGACGAGGGACCCGATATATCGTATGTATTACACCTGATTAACTCTCAACTCTCTCGGATAGTCGGGATTACGGTGGGGAAAGTGGTGTTGAGATGTGGAATGCCTTCATTCATCACTCAAGAGGAAATGGAACGATTCCATGGAATGTGGTGGTCTGATTCCGAGCCTCTTTTATTGTACGAAAGAGTGGATGAGTCGGATGTCGAGAGGGTCCTTGTATCCACTAAACAACCCCCTATGAAGTATCCCCTCGCTGGAACTCCCAATGCCAAGTCGTCACTCAGACTTCTCTATGTCAACGGGGACAATGTAAGTGGAATGCGAAGTTGAGGGGAGATCTATCCATCTATTTGTCTAGTTGAGATAATGATTGAATACAGGTGACTGACTATCCTCTGAAGAAACAACTGTCAAAGCATGCCGAGTGGATGGAATACATTGCACGAGCTGGATTCATGCAAGATGGAAAAACGTGAGTGATGGGGATACTGTGGGGGTACGGTAGGATGAGAAGGATACTATAGAAGGTGAAGTATGCGGATGGGGAGAAAGTCTCGTTCAGAGTGTGGGTCTTGTGTATGGATCGAGAACAGTGTCGAAGTGCCATATTCGTGATTCCCTTGAGCGAGTTCATGCCTACTGAAGACTACAATTCGATTGTCAGACAGACAACTACCGTATACGAGGAGACCTCCCAGTCGTGGATCAATGTGGTGTACTGCTTAGTGTCTTTTCTTATTCATCTCCTTCAGACGCACAACCTCACTCAATCGCTGTCCCTTCCACAGTCGCCATGGTGTATCATCCACGGTATTGAACTGGATACCTATCTTTCTCTTATTCTTCTCTGTCCTTCTTCACCTCCTCGACAAATAACAGAGACAACATTCAATGTACACAAGGTAAGGAGCATAGGTGGGCAGGAAACTCCTAAAAAATTTTAAAAATGGGGCTATCATCCCAAAAAACGGGGGTACCAGTCATGTAAAACCGTTTTTCTACTTTCCCATAAGCATACACAAAACAATTTTCTGGCCTTCTCTGGCCCAATCGTACTTGCGGGCCGTGCCTACGTATGGTAAGGAGATATATTATTGAAGGAAAATGAACGTTGAGAGAGCTGCACAGTTCATTCCGCTAACCACCGTAAAACTTCAGCCGGAGCCGGAGATTAGCCTAAGCTGGCATTTTGCCAAGAGAGTTTCACTGTATTTAGCGGAGTGCGCTGCAAAGATTTCCCAACGTTCGTTTTCCTCCAATAATAAAGGTGTACTGTATTGGGGTACGGTGTTTTGGAATAGGAAAGGAGAGTAAATCAATTACATTGAAGGGTGGAGGAGTGTTCGTGGATGAGTCTCGCGAGTTAGTTTACTACTTCGCTCACGTCGAATCTCCCGTGAATGTTCACTTGTAAGTCCTTTCCCCCCCCCCTTCTCATTCTTTCTCATTCTCCTTCCCCTAATCCCTCTTCAGTTGTGTTTCGTCCGTTTCGTCATTTCATCAAGAATCTCGTGCCTTGACAGACAGTGTTGAGTCGTGCAGGTTTCTTTTCCTAAACTCTTATTTGTATGTAGGCTTGCCAATAAACAAGCAGCCTTCCCATACATGGGCAGCCTTCCCCGCTATATTTTGAGAAATGCGCCTACCAGTGTACGAAATCAAGCCTACCAATTGAAATTTTGTAGGAAATATAGGCCTACCATAGTAAAATTCCAAAGAAATATGGGCCTACCACCCATACTTCCGGTCCATGCCCACGTATGAGCCTTCCCAAACATGTCTTGCCAAGCTTTTCCCAGCATATGATAATGTATCTACCGTAATCCTTGCCTTCCCTTCAGAGTGGAACGAGCCATCCCCTCAGCCTCGGTCCTCTTCGGTTCCTCCTTTGTAGTCTGGCAGTCATCCCTCTCCACTCCTCCCTCTTGCGTAGTCTACTCCCTCATTCACATTCCCCTCAAAGCCCTTCCCACTTCTCAACGATTATGTACAGTGAGTCCCCTCATCCATACAGTACCCCCTCTTCCCCTACCGTAACCCTTCCTGTATCAGGTTGATCAGTCATGTTCTCCTCTTTCTCCGTGGCCTCGTCTTTGCACTCCTCGAATACTTGAATTCGTCTCATCTTCATCTCAATGCACTCACTATGCCCTATTGCACACTCCTCCAGGCGAGGTAAGTGATCTCTTCATTCTTAGCTACTGTCAATAGATGAAATGACTGTGGAGCGGTACTTGCCTCTTCCTATTATCGTACTTGCAGGGTCCCTTCCCGATCATTCATTTCGTATACGGTGGCCCGGGTGTCCAATTGGTCAGAAACGAGTGGTCTGCGTATGTTTTCCTTTATTCTTGAAGCCTTTACCGCTTGTAATTTGTCTTAAAAAAAACTTTTTTATAAAGCTACAAGACAATTGTCAATTTGTCTTGTCGCTTGATAAGAGGGTAGAATTCAGATGGGTTCACCTTCAAAAGTTCGTTGCCCTTGGATATGCCGCTGTTATGATTGATGGACGAGGATCGGACAACAGAGGGAAACACTGGGAATCTGCGATTAAGAGGAGATTGGGGGAGGTGGAATTGGTGGATCAGGTGAATGGAGAAGGGGAAGGGGATGAGGAAGAGATTGGACAGGTGGAGGGACTGAAGAAGGTTGTCGCGATGAGTGGGGGCATTCTCGACTTGAATAGAGTGGCCATTCATGGATGGAGTTACGGGGGATACATGGCTGTTCTCGCTCTAGCTCTTCATCCTAATGTAAGTACAGTATCCCTCTGAGACTACCGTACTCTCTACCCTTCAGGTCTACCGTTGTGCGGTTGCTGGAGGTACTGTAGTGGACTGGTCCTTCTACGATACTGCGTATACAGAGAGGTACCAGGTGCCCGCCATTGCTTGTTCATATTCCTTATTCCTTGAGATACCTCGGTCTGTCCCTCTCTTCGTATTGTCTGTCTAATATCGAAAGAGTAGTCAAATGTCTCCCCGATGTGCCTGGTCGTTTGATGCTTGCACATGGACTACAGGTAATACAGTAGTCTCCCGGGGATACGGTAGAGTCATTCTTCAGGACGAGAATGTGCATTTTCGTCACGTGGAGTTGTTGATCGACATGCTGATCAAAGCAGGCAAACCCTACTCTCTGCAGGTACCGTATCCTTTCTCCTTCCCACCTACCGTACCCCGTCCCTCATACTATACCCCTTCAGCTCTTTCCCTCTGAACGTCACGGTCTCCGTTCGATAGATTCGTCAACTCATTTCGATGCATCAATGTTCTTGTTCATCTCTCAAGCCCTACGGGACTAGTCCTTCTCTCAAGTACTCACCCGATTCTACTCCTCATGGGTTTTCTTTTCTTCTACGTCAGCTTTCACATTCTTTGTTGTGATCATGCTAATTTACTCGTTAGTCTTTCTAAGAAAGAGTGCAAAGAGATAAATAAGTTTGTATGTATTCATAGTTTCCACCGTCGATTTATCACAATAATACACGGACAGAATAAATAGGAGAGTATTAAGAGGGGGACTTCACTCATACTGACAGTTGGTTTCTGCGATGGTCCAGTCTCCGATGATCGGTTTCTGAAGACAGTCATCTTCGAAATACCACGTATTCCTCGACCAAACTACAAACTACACCCGTTGTCTTACTTGAGAGTGAACTGCAGCCTTCTCTTGCTTTCCCACAACTCCGATCTCGAATTCGTTATCAGCCACGCAATCGTGGTAGAGAGTCAACTCGAGAGCCCTTCTCAGAATGGACTCTGCCTTGGCACGAGTAAGGGTAGTCTTCTGCAAGGGTACGGTAGGAGGAATTGTACGAGATACAGCAGGGTTACGGTAGGAGAGAGGGAACTCACATCGCGAGTCTCATCTTCGACCACTTGGTTGAGAAGCATCGAAGCTATTCCTGTGGCCACATGAGTGGTCTCGTAGGCGACTCCCTGAAGGAAGGGAAGGTTACGGTAGGAGAGGAATTGACGATTGACAGGGAGGAGACAGGGGATACTAATTGGAGGAAGAGAGGGAGATACCTTCTGAGTGATCACTCCCAGGAAGGGCCTTCCCCCCTCCAGATTCTCCTCCCATCCCGCAATCACCAGAGTATTCCAGAACGGATTCATGCGACAGCGACTGCAAACAACCGTAAACTACAGTACCCCATAGACTACGGTAATGAAAGACTGACGATGCGTAGACGAGAGAAGTGAGGAAGTTGTGAAGGGCAGCGGGGTTCAGCTTCTGGCCAACGACCGTCCACTTGGCCACCTCAAATGAACCTAGTTTAGTACTCGTAACATCGATATAAGAAACATCAATAACCCAGGTCATAAGTCTTTTCTGTATGGGAAGTATGAGTGAAGGATAAGTACCTGTCTCTCGATGATATTCTGTAGAGTATGGAAGTCTGCGTGATCTCCAGAGAAGGCGACTAGGATACGGTCATTCACACGGTATTGACGTGTCACGTTCTGAGAGAAGAGATCATATAAAGGGAGAAGGGGTCTGTGATAGTGATACGGTCACTGAGGTATGGTAGGGGCAGTCCCTGTCTACAGTACGTCACTGTTAAATGTAATGTAGATAAGGGAGGGGGGAGTAACCTTGTATCGTGCGCTCTTTCCATACGAGACGACAGTGTCACTCATCACTGCCACCCCCTCGTCGTACACGATCGCAACTACAGAAGTTCCCGTGCATGTCGGGTTCCTGAATTACCCATCCTTCCCATCATAGTTAGTGCTTCTTTCCAAGGCTCAGCACACCTCTGCTTCAAGTTAACTAACAATTGAACGGGGAAATCAGTAAACCGTAAACGTTGAACTCACAACGAAAGCTGCTTGGGTCCGTCCAAATCCATTGCTGTAAAAGGAAAGCAAATTAGTGAAACGTTGAACAGAATATCAGTATTTGATGGATACCAACCATTCAGATAACAGCTATTATATAAAAGTACGTTAATCTTTATCGCTTTTCAAGCTGAACATGATCACACATCAATACTTTCCTAAATTCAACATAATATGACCACTGGCAAGTATAGAAACAACAGAATCAACGAAATAAAGATCTAGCAAACAACAAGCTTCCTAACAAAATTAGAACAAATTTCATACTGCACTTTAGACAGGAACATCTTCCGCAGTTCCAACTGAACCGTTTCCTTTGTCAACAAAGTTGTAACGATGTGCTAGAATAAATATGATGAATACTACACATGTTAAAAGTAAAAGGGACTTACATTTACATATTGAAGACTGTGCCCTACACGTCCATCGACAGCATTTCTTACACTGCGTATTAGTACATGATTGGCCAGCCGGTTGAGTGCAACGGGAACAGGGAGGGAACTTGGCCTGGAGAGAGGTACGGTAGCACACAATGTCATATTCCTTGTCCACAGAGGTGGGAGTACTAGGATATCATAAACTGTAAGATGGAATCACTCCATTTTCTCTAGCATGCAGTATAATTTATCCTACTACCGTACTTCGAATAACCTTCCTCTACTTCGATACCGTACCTTCTTCTCCCTGATGATAGTCTTCTTCGCCTGTAGTGCCCTCCTCTCCTTCTTCCTCAACTGTCGTATACTCATTCCACTCTCCTCAGCCTTCCTTCGCACTTCTTCCTTCTTCTTCTCCTTCCAGCTCTCTTCGATTCCTTCTTCATTCTTAGCTCGAGTCACATCACACAACCTAATATACGGTTTGCACAGCCAATGGGGAGTTTGAGCAACGATGGAAGCATCGAGAACAATCTGAATGAAGGTGTAATCCATGAGAAATAGTCACTCTTCTAAGGAAATACTTCACTTACGATACCAAGTAAAAAGACCAACCTCTCCCCTGGCAACTCTATCGAATAGTACATAAGCCGCCTCTTCAGCTTCAAGACTCTCCTTCTTCTTCCTTTCCTCTTCCACTCGATCCCCCAATTCCCTCACTGCCTAAACAAGTTAATCATACAGATTCTTCTAAGCCATTCCACGAACCTGTGTAAACTCTTCTATCGAGTGTACCAAGGAGATCCTCTGTCTGATATCATCATGTTCAAGAAGACTGAAATAGACAATCCCCCACAAGTAGTCCATCCTCTCCTCACCTGTACTGACAAATACGGAAGATGTGCGCACGCATTGCACTAACTTCAGCATGGAATCTTCGAGCGTATTCCAGATACTCAAGGGCAACCTTCAATACGAACACCATTACACAACGAGTACAACTAGCCCTTCTCATTTTCAAACAGAAAATGATTCGAGATCTCTGAAATAAGTTTAATGATTACCTTCCAACTGACGGGGTTCTTCCCTTCGAATAGATAAGGATTGTACAGTATCCCCTCCGCTGACATCACAGCGTGAGCTGTGGTCACTTCCAAGCATCTCTCCACGTCTCCACTCATCTCAAGTAGTCATTCCGCAATATTCCCTACTCCGTCTTACTTGGATGTTTCCATTGGCAATGACTGGTACATCCACAGCTTGTACAATATCCTTGATGGTAGTCCAATCAGCCAATCCCGTATTCACTCCCTTCATTTCCCTCGTTCGTCCATGCACTGTCAACATACACGCACCCGCATCAACCAATCGACGGGCGTACTCGATGGTTTGACTACGGTCACTTCTGAACAAGGACCATCACCATTGAGAAAATATTTAATCAGTAATTACACTACGAACTCTCTTTGTACAACTTTGCTAGTTTAACGTACGTATGCATGAGATAACAAAAGATTACCTAGCTCACTCATGAAGAACAAGGCACTCACCGAACCCGGATCTTGGCAGATATTGGAAGGGAGCAGAAGTCTCGAACGGCGCTTATCATTTCACAGATGATGTCCACTTCGTCCTGAATAGGAGAAGTAAGAGTGGAGGATGAGCGTGATCAACCTGTAGGAAGCAACCATAGTGACCTCTTCTCGCGACATTCTGAGGACAGCCGAGATTGAGATCAACTCCATCACAGATTCCCTCGACTAGTCGACACGCATCCCGTAGAATTTCAGCTTTGTTAGCACAGAACTGAACGATGACTGGACGATCAGACATATGAAGTGACAGGTTTTTCCGTCTAAAGATGCCAACTTGAGCGTTAAGGGGACAGTGATACCTGTATGTTGTGTCCGAGACAAACAACTGAGCGTGTATCATAGGAGTGAAGGTGAGATGAGCCCCGTGAGCACGCATCATTGCTCGGAAGGCCAGCTCGCTAACATAAGAGAAGGATCAAGGGGTTACAAGAAGATAAGAGTACCTTTGGTCCACCATCGGAGCCACTACATTTCGGATGTTTCGCTCCCTCAACGTTCTTGCCCAGAATAGTTTCCTATTCTCGATATCTTCATCGCTACTCTTCACAGGATCCGATAGAACCTTTGTTTTATCCACGTAAACAATCTCATCAGTCTCAACGGGTACTGATGACATGGTTCATGCGAGACCTAAGGGAGAGAAACATTTGAAAAGGAACATATATAGAAATGGGAACTGAATAGAAGCGCAACAAAGAAGCTCGTGAAAATCGTGAAAATTTTCAAATCATCAAAAGCTTGACTACTTGACTTACCGTATCCCGAGATAATTCGAAACTTTCGCACCAAGACACTGCACAATTTCTTCATTACCGTATTTTTTGGCCTATTAACAAGCCTTTTTGCATTAATATAACTAATTTGCTAATTAGTCACATGGCCATCGTTTCAGAACGAAGCACATAACGAAATATACGAATTGCATCAATCTTTTATTTATGTTGATAGTCACTCGGATATTCACTCGTACACAATTTGAATGGCATCTCATAAATACAAGCACTTTTATATTACTGTGTCTATTTCTCGTTATGTATTGATTAGTGTCTACTGGGTAGGTCTATAGTGTGAGGGATGTTCACTACTTTCCATGGGAAGAGTGGGTGAATGCGGTGAGGTGCGGACTCCGAATCGTCGACCTAAAGTACCGTATCCCTTCACCATTCTCCCAGTAACCAATCCCTCTAAGACCCCGACCTGCGATATCGATCTCCCACTTGCCAGTGGATAGAAAGGGCATAGTGATTCCCTCAGCCTTCTCCACCTTCGCAATGCAAACCTGTGTTCTCTTCTTCCCCTCGCCCTTTCCTCTTCGTACCTGACAACCGAGAGTGAATCCATAGGCAGAGGAAGTAGTGTGTCCCACAACGACCCCATCCCTCAGTAGATACTCCCCTCCCACTGGAAGGGGGTCTCTCATCGGGTCGAAGTCATCTATCAGAACATGCACGAATCTCTTGTAGATCCCCTCTTCCATCTGCCGTTCGATGGCTGCTTTTCCAATGAAGTCTTTCTGAGAAGAGGATACGGTAGTCCAGTTGGGATACGGTAGTTCCTTCGGTCGAATAGCTAACCAGCAGGTTGACTCGGAAGCTTCTTCCACACTCAACCGGAGTCACAGTCGCATCTATATCTTGTCCCCAGTACACGTAGAACTTCTCGATTCGCAAGTGTCTAACAAAGCTAAGGTTACAATCTACCGTATCCTTTATACGGTCTTAACTACTACCCATAAACCAACCTCATCGCATAGTATCCTGCATGTTGTAGTGAATATTCTCTTCCGGCCTCTACTATCCTCTCATATACATTCTGTGCTTGTTCATTCGGAATGTACAGTACCCAACCGAGTTCTCCACAATGGGTTACTGTAACAGTCTCCTCCCACTCCTTCGTCTCCTCTTCATACCCGATATCGCTCTGATTCCAGTGGCCATTCCAATATTGATTTCTTTACAACGGAAGTTGGGGAAAGCAGAGGGAGTAACAGACTGATCGGTGAGATCAGAAAGGAGATGACGGGAGAGGGGACCGACCACGTCTAGGGCTGTGTAGGCTGCAGTGACATCCTCAATGCGAGGGGTTACGGTAGGACTAATCGCGAACTGACTTGGATGTGGGCGTTCACTTTGAGCTTTTGCACCCAGTTCTGCATCCAAGTGTACACTCGGTCCTGTTGGATGGTCGGGGCCACCATGAAGAAGCTGGAAGGGTGCACTGTCATGGGTACTACTTCCCCCCCCCCCCTTCTCTCCCCCCTCCCC
>LS837856.1:458630-492248 GCA_900490955.1 Micoletzkya japonica
GCACTTTTTGTGGAAAAATTTTTGAAAATGAAGGCGACACGGCCTAATAAAGGCTAATAAAGTAAGGAAAAAAGAAAAAAAGGCTTGTTCATGATTGTCCTGACTCGTGACACGTTATACGGTAGGTTGTCGCTGTTTCACTTCGAATCGCGAACTGCCGTCTATTCCCCGGCTCGATCTTTTTTGTTCACAAAATCGCCACTTCAAACCGAAAACGCACGCGCTTTTGGCTTTCTTGACGTTTTCATGACTTGCTTTTGTTCTAAGAAATGTATAGCAACTCATGGCATTCATTTCCAGCTTTTCAAGCGTGCGTTTCATGCAGAGGAACGTGCGCTTAATGGATGGGCGAACATGTTAGAGTCTGAAATTTGGCAAAAAATGCATTTCGAAGAAATCGGTATTGTGACCTGTCCGTATCTGTGCTGCACTAGAACCATTACCATAAAGAAATAAAACGCCTTAAGCTTTAAATACAAAGCCGCGCAGCAAAGAAAAAATTTAAAAAATGAGGGCACTTTTGGAATTTTTTTAACCGAAAACGTGGGCACTTCGGAAGTCGTCGACGTGACTATTTTATCTATGACAGGATAAGAGTAGAAATATATATAAGAAGAAAAGAGACTGACGGAAATCTCGAATTTGCTGAAGGAACTCATGTCGATGAGGGCGACTCTCTCCCGACAAGCAGAGTACTCTTGGGCCACACTGAACAGAGGTACTGTAGGGCGTTACAGTAGTGACTGACTGTTGGAACCACTCCGCTTTCCCCTGACTCGAGCCTTCCCCTCCACAGTAAACACTCTTCTCGGGTCCCTTCGTCTCGAACCACAATGGTCTCTCGTATCCCATTGTCTCCCCGAACACAGCACCCGCCTACAAGCACATAGTTACTATTACTATTATTGGAGGAAAAGGAACGTTGAGAAATCTTTGCAGCGCACTCCGCTAAATACAATGAAACTCTCTTGGCAAAGTGCCAGCTTAGGCTAAAGCCCGGCTCCGGCTGAAGTTTCACGGTGGTTAGCGGAAAGAACTGCGCAGCTCTCTCAACGTTCGCTTTCCTTCAATAATACCGCATCTTATTACTATTCATGGTCCTACAGTACGACAATATTATTTGCTCACAGCTTTGAGTTGATGATAGATGGGAGACATGCGAAGGTTACGAGCAGAGTGGAATTGATGACCGGCACGGGCATTACGGTAGGTTAAACCTACGGGATTACAGTAATTGGGGAGCAAGAGAGCTATACGAGGATAAAGAGAGACTCACTCGCGACTTCGGGTATTCGTTCGATGAGATACTGTTGATTTGCGTGCAATTCAAGGAAACGACCGACATCCAATCGAGAGACGTCGATAGAAGGGGAACCATCGATGATCCATTCAGAGAGTAACTGACAATGAGGGGGAGGGAATGGAGGGGGGGGGGGGAGAAATATCAACCACTCACCTCTCCCACTCCCCCAGCCAGAGCCAATCCCTGTCCACAGAAGCCTCCTGCTACGAAGTATCCCTTGGCCTGAAGTTAAGATAGGTTACTACCGTACCCTCCCTCCCCTGTCTGATGAATACCGTACCACACCACAGCCTCCCCCTTTGACGTCTACCTACAGTACTCCTAACCTGACTACTCTCTCCAATCGTGCAACTTCCGTCGGGAGTGTAACTCTCCAATGCAGCCACTGCCTCCGCTCCCTTCTTACCTCCCACAAGGGGAACACGGGTTACGGTATCGGATATGCACGTCTCTTAAGCACAGTACTCATCCCTCCCTCAACTACAGTACCCCCCTCACTTCCCCACTCACGAAGCGAATCCCAATCCGCCTGGCAATCTGCCCATTTCTCCTCTTTTCGAGCAGCCGATCTAATCGATTCCTCGTGAAAAGCGGTAGATACTGTACGGTTGGTTCCCGCGTGGATTACAATATTCCGATCGATATCGAAGATTACTGTAATTTACACCTCCACTTCGCATCAATTATCGTTATCAAGAACTTCGCACCAATTATCGTTATTCAAGATCATAAAAGACATTAGGTTGGCAAGAAACTTCTTGGGCAGTAATAACAGCTGTTTTAATTTTTGCATCTTCAACAGGAAATAATTTCAATCTTCAATGTTGCCACCTATTCTATCACCAACCTATCCCCTTCTTTCGGGTATCTCGGTGATACCTTCCTTCAAGAAGGAAAGGAGTTGCGACTCTCTGAACTGATTTGTCTGTGATTTTCAGGTACCTATTTCAAGGAAGCTTTTCTCGGCTGTAGACGAAGTAAGGTCTAGCAATAAATGGTAGTGAAAGAGGCTACTGTCAGCTAAATAAGGTGAGTGGGTTTCGGTTTCCCAACTCAGTTCGCTTAGCTTAGAGCAAGGCCGCATCCGCAGTATGAGGTCGTGCATTGTCAGGGAGAAGGGGGTTTTTGCCCTTCTGAGCCTGTTTATACGCAAGTTGTCTAAGTTACCGTACATATACGGATAGAGTGACCATTCATCCTTTTGGTAGTAGTCTATTGAAATCGATTTTTTTGCTGGTCCAAAAGCGAAACAATGAAATTTTCATGCAATGCAAGTCCGGTTTCGCTTGCACTAGCAGCTCCTCTCCTTTAGCTATCCAGATCATTCTATATGTGACGTTATTGTTGGGTCTCCAACTATCATTTCCCATGATTAGTCCCTCCAGAAACTTCGTTTGGTGGAAGCAGGAGAGATGAGACTGACCACTGGTCACACGGGTCTCCCTCTAAGTGGCCCGTGGGGCATGGGGTATCCATCGGGGGAGTACTCTTCTATAGCGAAGTGACTGATGGCCATTCTGTATAGTGGGATGGGTAACCCAAATAGTACTCGACATTTCCCGATTGGTTGCATCTGGCTTCTCCTTGCGAATAGAGAGCAAGGCCAGGTCATGCGCTGTGGGAGGAAGCCCCAAACGGGGTTTGTCTTCCGAATGCTCGTTCCCACAGCTGAAGAGATCATATCAGTTGTCCACAATGGAGTGGCTTATGACATCCTCGGACAATGGTACGGTGGTATTATTGTAGGCAGAGTAGGTATCGAAGCCGTGTTATATATCGTAGAAGATGGCGATCCGAAAGGACCGTTTATCGATTGATGCGATAACTCAATAACGGCACCACAAAGCGCAATGATATTTATATAGGCAAATAGCTTGAGGTACCCTCTATTGCCTCACTTCATATCAAACTTATTCGTAAACCATAACCTATTAATCTGATAAAAAGTTTGAACCTGCCCAAGAACTTTCTTGCTAAGCTAATAAAAGATAAAAGAAAGAAACTGGGTTGATCCCTTCGGTCGATCGAAGAAGAGGGCAGTTTTCCCACTACGAGACTTTGATAGACTGCAGGGAAAGAGGCGAGTTGAATGCGGGATTGGGGAAGGTTTCGAACACAGACATGACCCGACCACTGAAGCGTACGGTAGGAGTATAGGGGGGAGAGATTGGGCTTACTTAAGGTGTGGGGGAAAGTGGGAAAGATTACGGTAGCGATCAAATACTCACGATTCCCGCAGCGTCAACGAAAACAGGAGTTTCGATTAGTCCTTCTGAGGTATCGACTGCGTAGACCTTAAGGGAAGCATGGATGGAGGAAGAGGGGAAGGAGGTGAATTGGACAAGACTAGGGTGACCGACGCGCCGGGGGACAATAAAAGAACCTGCTTATCGTGTCCCAGTAGAACTTCTGACACACTGACTCCTTCTTGCACCTTCGCCCCTTCAATGCAACACTACATATTCATTACCTTGCAACCAATTCCCTTTTCTATTCTACCGTACTCCGTATCCCCTCTACCGTACCCCTCCACATCTTCCTACCTGCCAAAACAGCTTCAGCAGCGAGTTCTTCACAAAGCGCAACAGGATCGAGAACGACGTCCTCAGTCGAGAAAAGGGACATCTCAAGAAGAAACGCATTACGGTAACCACTAGACCAACAAACCCATTACAGTAACCCCGTCCATCCTAATTACCTTGACATCAGCGACATTGAGAATAGGCATCATGGACGTGAGCTCCTTCATGTCAGATATCTTCTCGATTCCTCCGATCACCTAATTCATCGTATCCTCCCATACACCTCACTTACCTTCCCCCTCGATTCGATCCTTTCGAGAGCCAATTGAGCCTTTTCCGATGCCGCCAAATAGACCATCCCACTCTTTACGTATTCTGCAATCTTACCTTTGAGGAATATGCTATTCTCTAGTCCTCGAAAAATGTGACACGTATACTTATAACCTGAGTAAGAATGGAATACTCACGGAATCCCTTGATATCGGCCATATGCTCGTATAGATTGAGAGATCGTCGGGTGAGGTAAGCGCACGCCGCATTCTCCCATAGCAAGGGGGAACTGACCAGCCCGCTACTCACGCAAGTCGCTCCCCCACCCCCCACTCTGATACCGTATCGTATAGTTAGGCAGTCTACACATCATCATCTAGATCTTGAGTAGTAATGCTCACCTGATACTCCCCCCAACTCCGGTTACGTGAGAAGCACATCATTCTAATTGCAAGCTTTGATCAAACTCACGTTTTCCTCTCGATAAGACACACTCTCTTTCCCCTTCGTGCCAGATGGTATGCAATGGACGTGCCCGTGATACCCGCACCACACACAACTACATCTGTCGATGCTGAGAGGCGACTGCAAGTGAGGGGCCATCATGATGAAATACCGCTGGATACGGTACTCAGGATACGGTAGGCTAATAAGGATAGAGATACGTACGTGGACAATCGTCTCCCTTTGAATGATGAGAGGTAGGAGGGAACTCTCATATCCTCTTTTCTTCCCTCATTCCATCCTGAGCGGAGTATAGTAACCTAGTGAGAATGAGTAATAGGTATCAAAAGGTAATAAACCTCCGTGTAATAGAAGTTGAGCCAGTCGTTTAGTAACTATTTATCACTTTGCAACAGTAACGATCAACAATAACGGCACAGGGGACCCCCACTTTGGCACGGTGCCAAAACCACACAATTCATGGAATATAGGAGTTCATTCTAAAACATTTTACCGGAAACAAAGTGGAGCCTATTCCTTACGTCCCATCGCATCGCCAACTTCTCAGTTATAAGCATTATTTCAAACCGCATTTGAAATAATCGTCCATTTTCATGGTATGATCGAGTGGGGTAGTCTATTGCGGCCGTCCGGCTGTGAACGGTACAACAAGATAAGAAGAAGGGAATAAGAAGACTACTGTGAATAGGAAGACGGCTGTGATCGGTATCTAGAGTGATTACGTGGGATTGAACTTGCGAGCAGCCTTAGCCAAGGCAACTCTCTTCTTGTCTTCTTCGAATTTGGCTCGGAGTTCGTTGACATCTGAATAGCCCAATGAACCTCTTGAATCACTCACTACCACTTACGTTTCAACCTCGATTCCTTCACTTGGAAGTTGTAGAAAGCGACGGAATCCTGCAATAATATTCCCTCTCCGTCCCACCATCTACCGTACCTTCTTCTTCGCTTTCTTCGAGGGAGGCATGCCATCCTTCACTTTCTTTGCCTGCGGAACACTCTTCCTGCTTCCCTTCGTTACCGTAATCCATCCATCTTCATCAGGCTCCTGTTTCCTCTTACGAGCCGCTCGTTGTTGCTTCAAAGAGAGAAGAATCAATCGATATAACGGGACTAGATCACTCAATAGGGCTACTTACCGTAATCGTATGCTCGTCATGTCTCTCCATGAATTCGTCCACTTCCTTCATCAGTTCATCATGAGGAATTGCTCGTTTCCGATAAGAGTCTAGTTCCACTTCAATGATCGATCACTCAAACAGTTACTAACACAACTCACTCTGTAGAACAGAGGTATCATCGAATATTCCATAATTCTCTGCAACCATTGGTGCTGCTTTCTCTGCTTTCTTCAGTACTTCCTTCACTCCATCCGGACTATCGAATAGAACCCTCACAGTGAGTTGTCCCTGATATCTAGCTAGTGACTCTACAACAATTCACACTCCAACCACATCCATTCGGTTCCCGAGAGCGTTGCTTCGCAGAGGGAAAATACCGAGAATCGAGTATTTAACTAGATGAGCCATGAATCCTTTTATGACCTCCTAAAAGGAAACTGAGAGGAAAGAGATGAATGAACTCGCGAGATCGATATATGCAGGGACGTTGCCCACAAGGAGACACTGGCTATTCGAGGCATCTTCCTTGAGGAACAAGTGCCGTTCGCATGAGTACGAGCTACTCAGTGAATATCGCAAACCTTAAGAGGGAGATACTCGATAATCAATCAGGTCGACTCACATTTATGAACATCATCAACGGAAGAAGAAGGAACAGTCGCACTCTCTTCATCAGATTCGACAATCGGTTTCTTCTCCTTTTTCTTCCCTTTTTTCTTTAACCTTTTGACGTTGCGGGCTTCATTTGCGGCCATATCTGAGAATGAGAAGCTTGACTTAGTACGATGGATAAAATAAGGTGTAGGAATAAGCAATAGAGTGCACGCTGCAGCAAGCCAAACACCCGGGTTCACAGCCGTGCACTGGATCCGGGATCGAGCTCCTAATCATGAGTACGGTATGTTTTCCCGCGACACATCTTGTGTCAGATTCGTAAATTTTACGTTTTGAATGTTTGTTGTTTTTATCTGTTGTTTTCAGGTTTTCTTCTGTTGTTAAGGACATTGAAGATTATCTGTTCAAAAATAATACAAAACCTGATATTATGCGTTGTGAAGTAGAAAACATTGTTAGTACGCAATCAGCTGACAACTAAATTTTTGTACCTTTGTAAAATGTTCTGTTTCCTTTGTTATCTCAAATTATTCATCATTTTCAAATTAGGAATAAAAAGTTTATCGCTAGCCTAAACAAGAGAGTAGCAATCCAGCTAATTTGTTTATTATGTCCCCGTCTTTAATGTATCGTAGTGCCACGTATTCTACCGGATTATATGCGAAACCTAACGGTACAATCCTTCAAAAATTGGTACAAGTAATGTAAAAGCTAAAAATAGAGTTGAAGAAACCAATTACGGTACATTTTGTTTACGCGGTCTTGCAGATTACGGTACTCTAATTAAGGGAAAAAGTCGATTATTGTATACCAGGTTTTCTAATTTTTCATTTAATTTTTTTTAGGAAAATTTTTTTGAATATACGTGTTTCCTATGTGGAAACACGTATATTCAATGTCGAAATTAATGCCGAGAAAAACATTCCTTTCAGAAATGTCTACGCAGAAATCGCTGCTCTCCTTTTTCTCTCCCAAAATTCCCACTACTCCTCGTCCTTCTTCAACTCCGAAAGGTCGTTATTTATGATACCAATCTATCCAATCTTTCAGGTCGTCCCACAACTGAACCTCGTGCGAGCTCCACAACTACACCGCAACGAGGTTATTCTCTCCTTTCTTTCTAATTTTCAGCTTTTCTCAGGACCCCTCAAAAGGATAAATGAAGAAGAAGAACTGAAGAAAACAACAAAGGAAGAAGTAAGATGTTGCCAGTTAGCTTCTGTTTATGAAAAGTTTCATAGGACCCGATTACGAACACGCCGAAGCGAAGAAAAGTTTGCATTTCTTCTGATTCTGAGTCGGCTTCTGATAATGATGATGAATATGAACCATCAAAGGATGTTGAAGAGGAGGAAGATGATGCGGATATGGAAGAGGAAGACGAGGAAACACCGCAGGTATGGGGAGGGAAGAGGGGGTAAATACTCGCAACTGGGGAGAGCCATACGTGGGCAACCTTCTCCCAGTAATATTTTCAGAAACGGCCCTACCAAAGTACGAAATCATAAATTATCAACCCTACCAATTAAAATATCCTAGAAAATATGATCCTACCAAAGTAAAAGTGCCAAACCCCTCTTGATGTGCATGTAACATGCAGCATGTTAGATCAAAAATTCAAAAATTTGGCTATTTTCGCTACAACATAGGACTGTGCACGCTGTGTATTTAGGTTATACTAAACATTTACATGGATCACAGTGAAATGCTAATTCCAATCTCATATTTAGAAAGTGAAGAGCAAGAAAAGAAGTACGAAGAAAGCAAATAAGGATAAACAGGATAACGGAGGTACTGAGGAGGTGCGGGTTAAGGGGTAAGCACCTTTCACCTTCAGTATTACTCATACATGGGCTAGCGTTGTCCGAACATTTTTACAGGCGTCCTTACATAATTAGAGGAAATCAAAAGCAGCAATCCTAACAAGGCTTTTGCATTATGATTCACGGGTGCAGGGGCCCATCCTAACGTCCGATTGGACAATCGCGCCCATATATGGTATTACTTTAAAAGATTAAGGGAAAAGCTCCAATTCGACCCCGAAATGGCTACATCGTTCATTGGAAGTTTCCGTAGGATCGAGGAGAACATCGTTAGTGTTTTTAAAACACGCCGTGTTAACCAATGCACTGTAGTCCGGGCCGCGTCACACACGCGCAGCGCGTAACACTCAAGCAACGAGGTCGAACTTTTGGCGGGAAAAATTTGAATGGGCCGTATGGCAACCATGGCCTCCAACTGCTTCTCATTCAAAACGGTCAAAGCGGTTAAAACAAATTGTTTCTTTATATTGTTGCGATCAATGCGTTTATCTGCGTGTAATGCGAGCCATAGTTATTATTGAAGGAAAGCGAACGTTGAGAGAGCTGCGCAGTTCTTTCCGCTAACCACCGTGAAACTTCAGCCGGAGCCGGGCTTTAGCCTAAGCTGGCACTTTGCCAAGAGAGTTTCACTGTATTTAGCGGAATGCGCTGCAAAGATTTCTCAACGTTCCTTTTCCTCCAATAATATTTCAAAAGCATTCGAAAGGTTTGCGTAGCCTTCAACTTTTTAATATTCGAAGTTTGACACAGCGCTATACCTACTTTAGAAGCCTACTGTACTTATGTATTCGCGCACATCGCGGACTTGCAACACGGCGTGTTAAAATGCTTTAGCAAAGCTACTTATTAATTATAAAATGCATGACCGTTGAACGAAGAATTAATTGTAGTTTTAGAAGCATTTTAATGTGTTACAGGATGAACGTGTGAAGGCGACTATGGAGAAGGGAGGGGAAGAATTGAATGAGATGACGGAGGACAAAACGAAGAAGGTATGGGGGGACACGAGAAGAAAGCTGGCTACAAGGGACTATGCTACTATGGGAATTGGGCTGATTGGTCAGAATGGGCTTGGATATGCTTCAAGATTATGAAGCCTCCAAATAATGACAGATAATTCATTGGAATCACAGGAAGGTTATGTAGGCTACTTCCGAGTTATAGTCCCTTCAGTCATTGCATTTATAGTAGGGAATGTGCATTCAAAAGTATGTGTAACAAGATTATTCCTTGTAAAAGAGTTGAGACCTGTGCCTGTTAGTTGTGCCCCCAGCCGTCTTCTCCATAGGCTATTGCCAGCTTGATCTTACTTTTATTGATTATTTAGTGTGCGACGACGGAGAAGAGAAGCAATGCAGCAGAGGGGGAATTCGCTCACGAGACCCTTATCTTTCTCAAGGTGCGATCAGTCTCGTTCTTCCTCTATCATCTATCCCATTCAGCCTGAACGTATCAAAGATGCAAACGGAAACAAGAAAGATTCACCGGAATACGATCCCACTACCCTCTACGTCCCTCCTGACTTCATTCAAACACAAACTCCCGGTAATCATTCATTGCCTTGAGGGAATGCAACTATTGACTGTTCAGGGCATCAACAGTGGTGGCACATCAAATCGAATCACTTCGATACGGTGCTTCTGTTCAAGGTAACTAATACGTTATCTGCGTGGCGAAGGAATGTTGAAGGTTGGCAAATTCTACGAGTTGTATCACATGGACGCGACCATCGCTGTCAAATGTCTCAATCTCGCGTATATGAAGGTAATTAGTAACTAGTGGCTATTCGATTCTCATCTTTGTTCTCTTCAGGGAAACTTCGCCCATTGTGGATTCCCTGAATCGGCTTACGGTAGATTTGCTGATCAACTGGTCGAGAGGGGATACAAGGTGGGAATGGGAGGGGGGATGGGGGAGTATTAGTTAAATTGTAATTTTATCTACGCTGTAGGCGTAATGGGGTTGGGGGTTGAAGGGTACGGATCTCTCCTAAACAAGCAACCAGCTCAAATCAAAAGAATGCATGATGATTGAAGGTGGCGAGGGTGGAACAGACTGAGACACCCGATCAACTGGCCGAGAGACAAGCGAAGATGGTCGGGAAGAAGAGCAAGGTGGTTAGGAGGTATGGGGAAGGGGAAGGGCGATGACGGGTCAGAGAAGATGGGTTGCTATCTAGTCGAGGGTACTGTAATCGATAGTGGAAATGTATGCACTTAGTTACTTATTGAAGGGAAGTGTGCCGTGTGACTACAGTAGGAACTCGTACTTACGATGCGATGGACTCGAGGGCGGGGGAAAAGGGAGAAGACGGAGGAACAACTAATCATGCTTCTTCTTCCTTCCTTGTCGCTATCAAGGAAACTACCGTATGCTACAATTACTGAGGATTACGGTAGTTAGAGGTTTAAGAGAAGAGATGAGAGGGGAGCGGAGATTAGCACGTTTGGAGTGGCGATGGTGGACACTTCCATAGGAAAGTTCCTGATTGGAACATTCACTGACGACTGTTACTATTCACACTTGAGGACTATCATTGCACGACATCCGCCTGCACAGGTTGGAAGGGGATGGAATGATGGGGGGATGGATAAGAGGGGTATATGACAGGTACTGATCGAACGGAACCGAATGAGTATAAGTGCACGAAGTGTCATCTCATCCATGGTCCCTTCCAATGTTCCCATCGACACCCTCACTCCCAACAAGCAATTCATCGATGCTCACAAGACCGTCTCTCTGGTCAGTCCACACCCTCTTCCATCCCCCCCCCCTCTCCTCCCTTCTGAATCCCCTTCAGTTGCTAGAAGACAGTCGTTTGGGAAGTGACGTCTCCTGCTGGCCAGTATCCCTTCGCAGTCTCTTATCAGAAGGGGGCCTTCCCTCTCCTTCCCCTTCCCATACTCAAGTGTGGAGTGCCCTCGGCGCTCTTCTATCGTATGTCTCTCATCTTCATTTTAGCCAACCTTTTATTTATTTTCAACTCCTTTCCGAAAATGCTTTCTTCGTTATATAATACTGTAGATGAGTCTAATGGAGTTCTTATTGACAGATGGATCAAAGCAGGGGATAAATACTCGTATTTGAAATTTATTTTGCGGAAGGGGTAATTGTCTAGCGGTGGTAGGGTGGGCATGTAAATCGATAATTAAGAACAGCGGTGGGGGTAATTTTGCGATGCGGTATGGGTCATTTTATAGTAAAATACGGTTTGCGGGCGGGAGGGGTCTCATGTTGAAAATATAATCAAATACAGTATTTTTCCCTGGATCAAAGCTTCCCTTTAAGGTATCTGTCCCGCTGTCTCATCGATATTGATATGGTGACCATGCGTCAATTCGAACTCTTCGATGCTTCTTCCCAATCGGTCAACGAGTCAAATGTAAGACTGTTCCCCTTGATCCCATTACTTGTCCTTTGTTCAGAAATGGACGAATCGTCGAATGGTGATCGATGGGGTTGCATTGGAACAGTTGTCCCTTGTTCCACTCGATTATGCCGCCGATGACACCAACTTCTCCCTCTTCAACATGCTCAACAAGTGCACTACTCCTTTCGGTATGCCCCCCTCTCCCTCTCTTCCCTCTCCCTCCCCTCAGGTTCCCGTATCCTCCGTTCATGGGTGTGTGCGCCTTCGTGTGATGAGTCGATTCTGAAAGACAGACAGGATGTAATTGAGTGGATGATGTCATCGGAGGGCAACAAGTGAGTACTTCTAATTGACTGCTACTAATCAATATGTATGCAGGTTCCGATCGAAGGTTGAACCCCTCCTCGATTCCATGCCTGACTTGGAAAGGCTTCTGCAGAGGTATACGGTACTTGTGTGAGGGGGTATACTGAAATTGTCGTTGTAGGATCCATTCGTGTGGACTGGAACATCGTGCGAGGAATCATCCAGACAGTAGAGCCGTTATGTTCGAGGGGAACAAGTACGCCCGGAAACGAATTATCGATCTTGTCTCCGCTCTGGATGGATTCAGGTATACGGTAGAAGACAGGGAAGGATAAACAATGTACTTTGTAGGACCTGCCAGAAGATTGGAAATGTTTGTGCTGAAATGGAAAATGGAGATATCAAGGGGTTTGCATTTTACATTGTTGGAAGATTGTCTTGTTGGATACGGTATTTCATGACATCGATTGCCTTTGAAAGATTTTGAGCAATTCAGAGGACAAATCAAAGTTCTCTCGTATTCGTCATATAACGTAAAGGACGAAGTGAATCATTTCAAGGTTAGGAATTAGAATTAGTAGGATCTAGAAATACAAATAAATTAAGAACGCGTTCGATGAGAAAGAAGCTGAGAAAGATGGAAAGATTATACCGAGGGAAGGGGTTAATGTAGAATATGATGAAGCTGTAAAGAGATTGGAAGAAGTGAAGGGGGAATTGGAGGAGTACAGAAGGAGAATGGAACAGAAGTTGAAAGTGAAGGTAGGAAGGAGGGGGGAGGGGGGGAGAAGGAATTGAATAGACTCGTATAGGTTGTGTTTGTATCTAGTGGAAAGGACAAGAACATCATGGAGATCGCTGATAAGACTGCAGTTCCTTCGGATTTCGAGATGAGGGGTCAAAGAAAGGTATTTTGCTTGTTATCGGGTAGTCTATTTTTAATACTGTTAGCAAAATTCTTTAAAATTTTCAGTAAGAGAAAATAAAAAAATATGATTTAATTGAGGGATACAAGCGTTACTGTTCAACTCGACAACTCGAATTGCAATCTGAACTGAACGAAGCAGAAAATGATGTTGAAGTGTTGTTGAAAGATGCATCGAGGAAGATGTTCGAGGAATTCGATAAGAGGTGGGCATACTGTAGTCGATTGTCGAGGGTACTGTAGGATATTGTAGATGTGTGAGGTGTACTGTAGATGGGAGGGAATGGGTTCGTGTCAGACACGAATTGTGGACTCGCGTCCTGGATAACGTGTCGACTCTCGATGTTCTCATTTCCCTCTCGAAGTACGCAGAGGGAACGGGAGTGAAGATGTGCAGACCACACTTCATCTACCACTACGATAAGGTGAGGACTCTTCCCTCCACTTGAGATATTCGTGTATTCTCAGCCCGTATTGGAGATAGTGGATGGATTCCATCCCTCGCTCCTCCTGTCTACCGTATCCCCACTATCTACAATGGACTCATCCTCCACCACCTTCATCCCCAATACAGTATCCCTCGGAGGTATTTCATTCCTTCGTCTTCCTCTTATCTGCCTCTTAGGATCCTCTCCTTCTTCTCTTCTTCTGACGGGTCCGAATATGGGAGGAAAGTCGACTCTTATGAGACAAGTTGCAGTCTTGGCTGTATTGGCTCATATAGTAAGAAGGGGGGGGGGTATCCACTACAAATCAGACTGGTAGGGATACATATTATGGCAATCATGCGTTATCGAGTTGATAGGGGGATGCACCCTACAGTATCCTATGCAGTACTCTAGGGTTCCTTCGTTCCTGCTCGATCGATGAAATTGACTCCAATTGATAGAATCTTCACGAGAATCGGAGCTTCGGACAGGCTTGTTTGTGGTAGGAAAGAGAAAAGATTACGGTAGGGACAAGAACGGTTAAGGACAGTCTACGTTCTTTGTGGAAATGAATGAAAGTGCGATTGCATTGAGAGATGCTACAAAGGATTCACTCGCGATTTTCGATGAGTTGGGAAGAGGAACTGGGTAAGGGAAGAGGAGGAAGGAGACGGCAGGGGGAGAGAGTGATTGGAGGGAAAGGGAATGGTTACAGTACGGTGGATGGACAGGCATTGGCATGGGCTATTCTGGATGAAATGACCAAGAGGTGAGGAATGCAAGTGGAAAGAGAGGGAAAGGGATTGAGGGTTGGCAATCGATGTGTATTCTCCACTCATTATCATGGATTGTGTGAACGGGTTCAGAAGGATAAGGATGTACTACTGATGCACATGGTGAGCAGAGGGAATGAGGGTGGGATTAGGGTACGGTAGACAGTCGATGGGGGTACGGTAGGGACTCGAAGAGAGGGCGGTAGGGACACTTGTCGTTATAGGGATGTATTGTGGAGAACGATGATGAGGCCGCTGAACCTACTGAAGAGGTGAGACAGGGATGGGAGGGGAAGAAATGGTCGTTCACTAATAAATGTTAACCTTGTCTAATAAGAGAAGCAAGGAACAGTACACCACTAACTTAAACTATTGCATTGATCTCCATTCCTTCCCCTGACTGCTCCTAATCAGGCCGTCACTTTCCTCTACCGTCTTATGCCTGGAATCTGCCCTCGTTCCTTCGGATTCAATGCTGCCCGTCTTGCAGGAATCGAAGAGAAAGTCAGTTTACGATAGATGACGATCGGGTTACTGTAGTTGTTGAGGTGATTCGTGCTTCGTGGAAAGCGGCGAAGAGAACGTTTGGAGATGAGAAGGCGTTGAAGAGAATGATTGAAGCTGCGGAGAAGAAGGAAGATGTCAGAGAGTTGAGGAGACTCGTCGAGGCGTGTTTTGTGTGAAGAGACGGTGAGTATCGTTATTCCTCCATTCCCTCCCCCGTAATCCACTTGTCCCTTACCGATCTGCACATGTTTTGATTCCTGAATACCTCAAGTTGTGAATGCAGCTTTAACCACCCAAACCATGTGTTAATTGAATAACTTTATAAATAAATCTAAAAGAAAAGACGACAAAAAGGGATACAAAACCGGAAGTGCACGGATATAAGAAAGTGATTGAAGTGAGGAAAAATGAAGACAATGAGCACATGCTATTGCTATTGTTTATTGGTTATTTGGAGTGCAACTAAATAGTCGACCTTTGGTCAGAATACGGTATGGCATGACTGTTCATGGAATAATCAAGCATACTAAGGACTAGGCAATAAATAATAATACGGACCGGTATGTGGATTTGCTGAAGGATTGATGTTATAGGTCCTCGAGGTGACTTGAGATTAGTAGGGAAGGTTTAGTCTTTAGTCCTTATCCACCTGCTACAGTGTCATAGTTCGATCTCATTAGCTTGCGATGAAGTTGGAACTTCCACGTGATTCCCGCTACACAGATGCACAAGATGATTAGCAAGAAGACCTGTAATAATACATAACTGTAATAGAATACAGTAATCGGACTGCTTACCGTAATCATCGTGGCATTGCTCTCGTCGGGAATCTCTGCTTCGGTGGGAGGAACGAACACGAATTTGACCGTGCTCGTCTCTCGTTCTTCTTCTGAACAGATGGATTATCATACTGTAGCATACGGTAGGGGGTATAAGTATACGACGGAAAGCATCCAATGCAAGCATATACTGACTAGCCGCGGCCTTCTCCTCCTTCTCCTTCTCTTCTTCTTCCTCCTCCTCCTTCTCCTTCGATTTGTCCTTCTCTCGTCCTTCTAAATACAGTCCACTTGCATATGAGTAAGACTCACAATGTTAATCTCGTCCCATCCACACTCGCATGCATACAAATCGTGCAGGGAAATACATGGTTTAACAGCATCGGGTTAGTTCGAATTACTATATGCATTAAAAGCATTTGGCATCGTGTTCGAAACTGTTGCAGGGAAGGCGACAGTGTAGTGTAATGCTTGGTCTGCTTGTGATTGTGCATACCTTTGTCCTTGTTCTTCTGATCTACGATGTCCACTTCGACGTCTTCCTCTTCTTCATCTTCGTAGTCGGGTCTCCGTCCCCTCAACCCCTTCCCTCTCTTCCATCTTCCCCCTCCATCTCTTTATCTACCTTCTCTCTCCACTCCCTCTCCCCTACATCCTCTTCTCCCGTCCTCTCCTCACCTCCCTCCACTGGACTTGCTTCCCTTCCTTCCATTCTTCCTCAACGATGGTTTTCTGTGTTGGTTCTGCTTGGCCCTGGCGAGAGCAGCCTTATCGGTCGTCTGAATGTCCCTCCTCCATCCACTGCCCACCAACAACAACAACTGACCCTATAACAAGCCTCGACTTCCAACTTCTCACTCTCAAACTTGGCACAACCAGTGGGACGCAGTTCATCAGCCAATTCGGCTCCATTTATGAACGAGGCGCATCCCATCGTGTTGTACTCCTTCATTAGGCCAATCGAAGATTTGATCGACGCCTTAATTTCATTTCATTATTCTCTTTACTATGTTTCGTACTCTTTTGTGCGACAAGTCCAGTGGAGATGGAATATGTTATTGCATGTTTTGATTGTCCTGTCTACTCTTTTCTACGCAGTCTTTCCCTCGCCACTTATTCCCTTGTCTTTCGTCATAGAGGAAACCCGAGAAGGAATGATCGATGCACGAATGGAAGAAGGGAGGAGGGAAGGGGCGAGGGAGATAAGGGGGGACGGAGTACCTTGAAGCAGTACTCTCCCGTGCACGTGATGTTCCTCGATGTCATCTTGTTGCCCATGTATTCCATATTGACGAATGCATTGCACTTCATGTTCTCGTCTACCTTGAATGGGACAATGAAGAGGGGGAAGGAGAATGAGAGGGACCTTCGGCTTCGGCTTCTTCTCATTGCAGTAGTCAGCTGCACAGACACACGACTCAGTCGAGAGAAGGTCTTCCGCCTCCTGCCAACATTGTATTGAACACACATACAAAGACTAAGAGACTCGTGCAAGTCTGTCATAACTGTCATAACTCAACTTGATGTCGAAGATAAAAAGAAAAGTACCTTGGCAACAGAATGGTGCATAGCTCCAGTGATGGGAGGGATCATACACGATCCCATAGAACGTCGTTCAACAAGAGGAACGGAAGCGTTGACGCAACCCTTAAGAAGGATTGGGATAAGCGAGGAAGAGGGAGTAGATCGAGGGTGTACTAACTAGTTACCTTCTCGACTTCCTTGGTCTTGTGGTTGACAACGTAGGAGCAGAGCTCTCCCACGCACGTCGACTCTCCCTTGCAATGTTCTCCGTCGCATTCGCAAGTTACCTCAACTTGTCACTTCGTCACCCAAGTATAATGGCGTATAATATAAGTGGTTGCCAATCTATTAGCTCTCCTGATCTCACCTACAGCATTGGACAGAGAGAATACCAAAGGTCTCACATGAAAGATGAGTGGACTCACCAATTCAATCTCCTCCCTATCCAATCTATCCAGCTTCTTTCCTCCATTGCAGTTGTCCTTGGAGCTGCAGAAGCAGGTGAATATGTCCTTAACGGGAAATGGACCTTCACTGTTCATCATTCCTCCAACCATCTCCCCTTCTCCCCTCATCAACTCATCCCCCCTTCCCCTCTCCTCCCCTCACCTCATCATCCTCCTCGGACACCTCGCAATGGTCCTTGATGTCCTTCTCCATCATTTGTCCGCTCATACATCCCTTCACTACTTGTGGTTCTCCCCATCGATGCGAACCCCATCTCAAGAGAATTCTACTTGACTTTCCTATGTTATCTCGCGCTGTGCCTTCATAATAAGGCGAGTCGAGGCAGTGGAATGGCAAAGCATTGTATCTAATAAGGGAGTAGCATTCGTTGTGTCTCTCACCTCGGTGCATAATAGGATAAGACGCAGTAGTCTCCCTCACAGAAATTGCCCATGCAGTCTTTGCCTTAAAGAGTCGATTAGAAGATGCGCGAACTACGGCCACTCTCCCTCTCTTTCTCTCACGGAGACCTTCCAAGGGACTCCCTTCCAAGGAAGATTCCCCCCTTCTCTCTTGGAGAGTAAAACTCCTTCTCTTACTTACCGACGCAGTCGAGACATTTGACAGCTTGTGAGTAGTGAAGGGAAAGAAGAAGGGCTAGTGAAGAGAGGAGAAAGGAAGAGGGACGACATCGCCATCGAGTCATCTCTTAAGGGAAAGCAACGTTGAGGGAGATAGTGAGACAGGGGAGGACAAGGGAGAAGGATGTCGATTCTAGAGGAGGGAACGAATGCAGAGAGAGAAGGACTCGCTCTCTCAGTCTTCTCCCTCCCTTTAACTCTTCTACACCACTCCCGCTTCTCTATCCCTCCTTCTTTTTGCCGCGGCGACATCACTCTTTCCTCATCTTCTCCACCTTCTTAACTCTCTTCCCTCTTTGGGAACTACTACTGATTGGAGCGACGAAGCGAAAGAATAGAGAAGTACACGAACAAAAGAGGCGAGGGAAATGGGGAAGGAGGCATTCTGGAGGGCAATATTGGAGGCACGGCAATATTAAGAAATGAAGGAAAGCGACATTGTTTGCTATTGTTAACAGCAGTCATTCCCGCTCACTTAAGAATGTTAATATGCAAGAACAGGTATCACTAGAAGAGAAGAAGTAAGGAAATGTAAGATTAAAGTGAGGGAGCTACGAATGAAATGTATGGGTGGAGTAGAGGAAGAATGAAAAGTGGGAATAGGGAGGAGATAGGAAGAAAGGAGGCAAAGGGAAAGGAGAGAATCGTTGAGAAGAGGCAAAAGAGGGAGGAAAAGTCTCGACGGCATTTCCTGACTACACTCAGTCCTTCTAGAGCATAATCGAAGAGACGAGGGTAGAAGAGTGTGTGAGGGTGAGTATGGGAGCATTGGGAGGGATCAGAAGAGGCACATCTCTCTGAGTTATGATGTCTCTCCAAAACATTTATCGACTACGCCTCTTTCTATTGATTCCTCCCGCTTGTCATCCCGTCAGACAATGAATGCAAAATACTGCTTTCATCCACATTTATTGACATAGTTATTAGGGAAAACATTCTGCAGTAGGCATGTTGTCTTACTTACGTGGAAATGGATGAGAGGAGAGATTGGTCGAAGGTATAGGAAAAGAGGGAGAGAGGAGGAGATTGAGGGGAGGAGGAAATGAGAAGCAAGAATGGATGATGTGGTATGAGAGGGAAGAAGAGATTAGGTGGGAAGAAGAGTAAAGTGAGCGCATAACGAATGAAGCACTCTATTTCTCAGGAATTCAACATCATTCCCGTAACTATGAAAATAATTTTAAAAATACGGTAGAGAAAGTAATTCGTGGAGAACCTTTAACGGTAGCCCTCCTTTTTTCTCAATGTGCACGGTCTAGATAATGTTTGATGTTGTGTTCTCGTGTTATATCGTATGTACTGTGAGATAAGCGTTCCCCGTTCAAACAAGTGTCCATACGGAAGTTCGTGTTCCCCACGTGGCCTAGTGTCCCCGTCGACGAGGATTTCCCTCGTCTACCTCCCATACTCGCTCTTTACTCAACCCTATGCCAATTAGACTTGAGCGATTATCTCTCCAGTTTAAAAGGGACAGAGCAATACACACGTATTATTCATGTTGTCGCTCTGTCTTCTTCCTTTCCTCTTTTCTTTCTCGTACTCATATGTACCAACGGAACTTGTTGTTCTTGCGAGAGGACTCGTCTTACCCAAGCCATACTTTGAGACGGTGAGAATCAGAGGAATAAGGCATACCGAGGGATGACTTAAGACTAACGTTATGAGAAACGTCTGCGAGGAAAAGAGGGAGGAGTTCTTTTCCAACTTCAGAGGAAATCTGAGTCGAGAAGAAATCAAGTAAGCTTCTTTCTGATTGTTTTTTTAAATTTATTGTTTTCAGAGAAGAGTTGCTCAACTGGGCGAAACAAATGGATAGTGAAGGACTGAGCGGAATGAAGGTAGTTGTAGACCACGTTATCGCAGATCACAATAATCGCTTTAGAAAAAAGTCAAGACTCTCGTTGCGTCGTGGGAAAAGTGGATAAAGAATGCAGAAACACGTATCACATCCAATATACAGAAGGTTAATCGTCGAGTGAGTTTTCATTCATCCTGTTATTGCAGTTGCTCGCGTTCACCAACAGTTGCTATGCGAACAGTTCGTCTTGCGATACCTTGTTCATGAAGCTTCCGGCTCCTTTTCAAAAAGTTAGTATCTACTTTCCACTTTTATTCGCAATCTTGCATTCAGATGTATTCACTGGCGGCTTCTTCATCGTCAACTCCTATCCTACCTCCAGTATCCCCTCTCCCTCCTCTACCTTCCCTATTTCCCCCACTTCCTCCTTCGTCTCCTCCAATCGTCCCTTCATTCCCTCCTCTTCCTACTATCCCTCCTCAATCGGCCTCAGTGCCATCCCTCCCTTATCCTACTTATCCTTCCCCTCAATCAGTAATATCATTAAACCCTTCACCTGTTTCACCGTCCCTCCTTCTACCCACGTCTGTTCCTCAACTCAATCGTACTGTACTTCCTGCAGTCAACGCTGGATCCCCCCAACCCCTTCCAACACTGGAAATCCAAGTGGAAACTGCCCGCTCCCTTCCTCCGACTCTCAATCTGACATCTTCTGCCTCAACAACTACTTCAACCGTAGTCCCTGCTTCACAAGCCCTTCCAGTACAAAATTCCTCATCATCTTCTCAACAAACGAATATTTCTTCTACTACTGTTGTTCCTCTTGGATCACCCCAACCTCTCCCAACAGTATTATCTGCAGTGGAAGTTGCCCCTACCCTACCTGCAGTAGTGAATCCGATGAGTTGTTCCCCTCTGTCTCCGGCAGTCAACGCATCTAATCCTTCAACGTCCATTACCCTACAAAACTCTTCGTCGGCTCTTCGTCAGCCAAGCAATCTCTCGGATACTTCTATCCCTCCTGAAATGAATGCTGGATCCCCTCAACCTCTTCCAACACTTGTAAACGAGGTGGAGATCGTGTCTGCTGTCCCCGTTGCATCGAATGCGATGTCTTCTCCCTCTCTCTCGGCAGTGAACTCGTCTTCGTCTCCCCCATCCCTTCCACTACAAAACTCCCCGTCTGCTAATTCTTTCCCTACCTCAATCACTTCTGCAATGAATGCATCCCTTCAACCTCTTCCAACGCTTGCTAGTCAAATGGAAGCCTCTGCTCCTCTACCGTCCATCATGAATCCCGCATCTTCTATTCCCTCGATTGTTTCGGTTGTCAACGCAATTCCTCCTTCGCAAACCCTTCTGCTTCAAAATTCCGCAACAACGGCGCCTCAACAAGCCATTTCTTCCGTCCCCCCTCAACCTGTCCCAACAGTATTATCTCAATATGAAGTAGCTCCATCTCTGCCTAAAATATCGAATCTGTTGACTTCTCTCCCATCCGTGGCGTCGATGGCTAACCCGATGCCTGCTTCAGTGTATCTCTCGCCTGCTCCCCCAGAAGAACCCAACTCGTATGCTTCTACTGTCCCTCCTACAGTGTCATCCTCTCAACCTTCACTGTCTCTGTCATATCAAATGCAATATTTTTCATCTCTCAGTCCACTAGATCTCTCTTCATACTCTATGAACTCTCCTTCTCTGCCTTCATCTGATATCCCTCTCTCACCTTCTATCCTTCAACCGTCACCTGCAGCTCCCCAACCTCTCACCGCGTCTTCTGCCAATCGAGGAAAAAGAGATGTGAATTTTTTAGCTCTGTAAGTCTGGCGTCAACTCATCCATTTTTTAAGATTCAAGTTGCTCTTGTAACCAGATCTGGAAGCCGAATCAATCTTATCTTTGACAGCAGTTCTCAGGAGCAAGTGGTATGCGGCTAAAGTGTATGGATGTTAGAAATTTTTAAGGAACCTATAACAAATCTAACGGAGACAGATGCGCTGATGAATGTTATTAACGAGGGTGAGGGAAGTGGTCTGATGGGGATGGAAGGATCGGGAGACGAGCTATTGGAGGGATCTGCGGTGCCATCGCCGCTTATCGATGTGAGAATAATCCTCCCGTAGTCTTTGTCGGCGTTCTGGTAAAAGTATTTTTTGTCATAGGAAGAAATCGAGGAAGATGGATTTAACGACGATCGATGGAAATCGTGGGATGAGATAAAGTAAGGCTCGATTATTCTGAATTTGTAAGAGAGTGGTCTTAGGAACACAAACATGTTCGATGACATCGATGATGAAGACGGATCAGATTATGGTGGTGAGATGTTCATTTTGGTAAATGACAATATTTGGCTGCAGAATCTTTTCCCGATATGGGCGAGTCTTCAGAGGAAGGAGAACTATATGATGATACTAATGGAACTTTGACGCAGGTTAGCAGTCTTGCTAAAAAAAGTATGTAAGAGAAGTATGTAAAACTAAATAATTTATGCAGGAATGGCCTTTTTCATCATCGAATTTATCAGCTGCAAACGCGACATTGATGCAGGTATTGTAGGAGTGGATCGTCGTTTGAGTTTATCGGCGACGGGTGAATACAGAATATTAAGGTTAACACGACATTCTCTCAACTGTTCACTGTTCTGCATAATGAGTCACTATCGATAACTGACACGAAGAGTTTGTTAAGTACAATTTACAAAGAGACAAGTATTCCGGAGAGAAAGGTAGGATAATCTGGGGATCTCATAAACTTTAATATGCAGCCAAGATGAAAACATTAGACATGTTCAGATCCACAGGATCCTGATAGCCTTGGCGGATATTCCGTCGTTATTCGTCAAACGAAACGTATCTCTCGCGGGTTCTTGCTACAACTCGACTAACGAAGTCCTCTCATGATCCCCCTTGTAAAATGAGAGGATAGTTGAAGGACGCGTAACAGTGTTCGGGTCAGCAAGGAATAAAGTAGTGAGATGTATTGAATATCTGTTCGTGCCTCTTTCCTTATCGAATGCCTCCCCAGCGTTGGCATGGGTAGGTGTTCGGAAGGGGTACAGTAAATGGGGGATACTGTGTCTGTCTAGGGAAGGCTATGCCAGAGAGTGGTTGGGCACTTCCCTTACGCTTAAGGTAGTCCTTAGCATAGTCCTTATAGCTAAGGTCATCCTTCCCTTCTTCCCCGCCCCCTCCCCCTCTCCCTCTCCCCTCTCCCTCCCCCTCACTCTCTCTGCACACGGGGTCACCACCATACAGGCCTACATCATTCAAAAGAGGCGGCAGATACAGAAAAGTGAAGAGGAGAGTCTTCCATTTCATTTTACTCGTTTCGCGATCAAGAATATCCTTAATGTTAATATTGTATAGTTTGAAGTGAAGGACTCCGCCCCCTTTACAGTCCCTTTTAGGCTCCTTTTTGAGCTAGCCTCGCTAGTGCAATCAAAAAAATCGACATCTGCACTTTTAATTGAATACTACACTACACTCTAGTCTGAAACTTTTTAAACTTTTTTTACGCCATTCTACATAACTTTTCAAGAGCTTTCGAATGGTACCCAATATGTGTTCGAAATACTTCGAGATTAGAGAGATCTCGAAAATTCACGGAAATTGGAATATACAAATTAAAAATTTTTTAAAAAATACAAACTCTTCATTTTTGGAGACCTTTTACCTTATGTTAGAGGCTTCCTTTTCTTCTTTAGTTCGCGTTGATTTCGTGATTTCCTGTCCATGAATATCATTGATATTTCTCCTTAACTTTGAGTTTGTTAACAACTTTTCCTACTTTTCCTCTCTCTTTCTCTCTCTGTCGAATTAATCGAATATTTTTACAGATTAATCGTCTCTCTAATGGCTCGGAAATTTATTTCCGTAAATTAATCTTTAAGTTTCCACTTCTTGTATATATATATATTTTTGAACGAACATTTAATTTTAGGCACAAGCAAAAGCTCTTTTCTGGAAATCCCAGGAGTCCGCAAGGAAATCTTGGATGAGTGAGAATATAATTTCCAATTATTTTATTCTAATTTAAATGATAGATCATTTAAATTAGAATAAAATAATTTTATTTCATTCATTATTTTATTTCATTATTTTATTTTATTCCTGATCATTTCATTCATTCATACTTTCGCTTACTATTTAACTTATATGCCTCAGACAACGTCGCATGGACTTGAAAACGCAGGAAGTGTTAAGCCGTATTCTCTATGAAGAGATAGTGGGAATTCAAGCTACTCTACATAATCAAGGAGGTATTCAGAACCTCTAAGCTTATTGCTTTCTTAGATAACAATGTCAATGACAATACTCCTATTTTATTAATTTGAAACTTTTCTTCGATCTATTAAAAGATTTTGTGTTTAATACGCGGCAATCTTGATGCTTCGTCTCCAGATGTGACTGAAGTATGCTCTTTTTTCTATTATTCCGCTAACAATAAAATGTAATATATGATCAAAAGTGTAATCATAATCATCTGAGTATAGAATATTGTATTTAGCGCTCGACCTTCGAGTCACTGCTATTACGACTGAAGCGACAAGTGCGGGCAGCACGTGTGCTGGCTGACCTTTACCATCTTGGTACTTTTTAAAATATATTTTAGAATGTTTGTATGTTCAACTTCAACTTATGCGATTACGGACATGTATTTTTGTTTTATATGACCTGCCGCCAATGCCGAAGAAAGAGCACTATGTACGGTGGACCGTGTTCTCGACCTCCTTCTCTGGTATTTCCGCCACACTAGTTTCCCAGAAAATCGGCCATTCTCACTAGTTTCCCAGAGGATTTTCGGGCCTCGAAACTCCTCACTAGGATCCTAGCGTTTTATTCGCTAGTTTCCTAGTGAGGAGATCAGGAGGGGTGTGTCCCGTTGATTGACGAAGCTATCTCCCCACAGTACTATAAACCAAGTAAAAAATTGCAAAAAGCGAAGCTGTAGTTCGAATTTAATATTTGTGATTTTGCGAATTGTCCCGTTCTAATATTTGCGATTTTGCGAACGGTTTGCGATTAATCTTAATTGTAAAATGTAGCGCTTCTCTACCATGCCCTAAAGCAACACCCAGTCGGATTAAATTTCTCGTTCCGTTTCATCGTTTTATTTCAGATATTTTTTTTCTGTTTTTTAAGCTTGTCGGTATGATTGCTTGCAAATAATGCATAATTTTGCAATTAAAATAATGTTCCTCTACACATTTACAACTTGTCAAGCAATAAGTAGAGGCGAAGGAGTTTGCTGATCACAATACCTAAATATTATTGAAGGAAAATGAACGTTGAGAGAGCTGCACAATTCATTCCGCTAACCACCGTAAAACTTCAGCCGGAGCCGGAGATTAGCCTAAGCTGGCATTTTGCCAAGAGAGTTTCACTGTATTTAGCGGAGTGCGCTGCAAAGATTTCTCAACGTTCGTTTTCCTCCAATAATACTTCTCTTTCCTTGATTCCTTGTGGTGGCAATGTCTCTCATAAAGATGCGACGGAAATTCTTGATTCCCAATATTTCTACCAAAGCAAAGAGATCAAGTTTTGTTAATGACTTCAGACCTTTGAAATTTTTATTTATTACTGTATTTGTTCTTTGAAATTACTGTGTTAAACTTTGGGCAAAATGGACAATGGATAGTCTAGCTCAAAAACGATTTTTTTAGAAAAGAAAGATATTCGTCAAACGAAACGTATCTCTCGCGGGTTCCTGCTACAACTCCACTAATGAAGTCCTCTCATGATCCCCTTGTAAAGGGATACTTGAAGGACGCGTAACAAAGTGTTCGAGTCGGCAAGGAATAAAGCAGTGAGATGTATTGAATATCTGTTCGTGCCTCTTTCCTTGTCGAATGCCTCCCTAGGGACGGGATGGGTAGTGTTAGCACTTGTCAAGCATCTCCTTCCCCTCCGTAGTCTCCCTCATCTCTCCTCCCTCTTATCTCCCTTCACTCCCTTCGCCTTGCTTATGCTTCCTTTCCCTCCATTCGTTACTCAAATGCCCCTTGATCTCTTCTTCTCTCCCATTATTCGCACTCTCCCTCCTCTTTCCCTCCCTCTCACCCCCTCCCTCCTTCTAACTCCTACCTCTCCCCTCTATTCTCCTTCTTTTGCTTCCTTCTACTCCATTCATTCCGTCATCGTCATAACATTCAAACGCTTCCTGTATCTCGTAGCAACGTCGAACTATATCCGTACTATCCTTTACCTCCCCTCTCCCTCGTAACCCTTCTCCCCCTCTCTAGCCTCTCCTCTCTCCTCCCCCTCCCGGTTCCCTCTCGCTCTCAATCCTCTCCTTTCACGACTTCTTGTCGATTTCCTGCTATCCTTTCCTCTAAGCACCCTCTTCCTCCTTCACGTCAAAACTCCATTTGTGTATAGGAAGAAGTAATGGATCGAGGCAATTATCTCTATTTGTCAGCTAAAAGAATGTCTTGGACTGACCAAGCACAGCATTCTGCCCGGTGAAGAATGTGTCTAATAGCGAATTGACCACTGTTTTTGAATTTACTCAGCAATGGCTGAACAAAAGTGCATCAAATTTTCAGAGCGTCTTGAACGCATTGTGACGAGCTTAAGTATTTAAATTCACAATTTTCCATTCACTGGTTCGCCCACAAGATCGGATCCTATGGGTGGAAACCGCTATCACAATGTTCTAAAGGTTAAGCAAACGAGCCAAAATGCTCAGGAAGCGGTGTTTTCCGTGCGAGAGTTCCTACCGAAATCAGGGTTATTTTTCGGCATCTCGTTCGCTTAACATCTTCACTGTTGTCAGAACATTGTGCTATTCGCTAATCGAACGCTAGGAATGCTGTGCAAGTTCATATATGCTTATAAGCGTTCGTGTTTGTCTATGCCTTACTCAGTCTCCGCCCTATTTGTTTACCTCTGTCCTTTTCCTATCAAGTCGTTATCAGTCTGTCTACTCTTTCATTCCCCTTCTGCCCTCTGTCTCCCTTGTATCCCCCATTCCTCTTATTCCTACCCTCATCCCCCCTCCCCCGTTCTCTCTACGCTCCCCTATCTGTTCCCTATCTCTCAATACAACAAGTCTCATCTTCCACTGCGCATCTTCCCCCTGTCTTTTCCTTCGTAAGTGTCGCATCCTCAATAACTGCGGGTAGAGACAAAGGAATCTCTTGTGGTCCCTCTCCTCTTCCTTCTCTCCTCTTCCCTTTCCTTCTCCTCTTCCTTCGTCTCCTCCTCTCTCTTCTTCTACAATCATCACTATATACTAATAAGCACCATTAAGGGATGCCTTGACGGGACGACCACAACAAAATGGGTTTGTTCTTTTGCTTTTTTTGTAATAATGAGATCTGCATGAAAGTTGAAGGAAATGTCCCGTCAGTTGCCCCATTCCTATTTCAAACGAGAGACCGAAGCTGTTTGGAGAGAGTCCAGACTCTCTTCAAAAAGTTTTCTGTCGGAACTTTTTCATCAGTAAAATTTTAATTCAGTTTAACTGATCATGTAGGTAAGTTATCAGCATTGAAAAAGGCTTGATTTTTTATCTAACTTATCAAAAAATTTCCTTTGGATAAGAGAGTTTGCAAATGCTAGAAGTTTGTCATAAAGTGGATTTTAAAGGAGCCGGACCACGAGTTTCTGACCATATTGACTCTTTACGTCATTCAGTACATCTAATCATCCTGATCGGGTATTCCGAGTTTTATGCGATTTCATTCACTCTCCGCGGAGTAGTGAAGGTGCAAAGAGCAACGCATTTTTCATAAAATCGGTTATATTAGCCGACTGAGAAGAGATACAGCTCTGTATTAATGACAAAATGATGGTTAATCGAAGGAACAGTTCCAAGAGTTTGTCTTCATTTCTCTGTCTTTCTTCTTACAATTAAGTCTATTCAATTGTCCTAGGGCTGTTTGCGTTATTTACAGTAGACAATGTGGCAACCTATAGGAACGTATACGTATTCTCCTCGTTCATGAATGTTATATTTTTACTTAAAAGTATAAAGGGTCAAGGGCGCTTTTAAAAGTCTTGCTTGAGTCTTATGCATTAACTAAAAACTAGAGACGAAAAATGAAATTTAAAGTAAACTTTCTTTTTCCTTATTCGTACTCTTTCCTTATTTGTAAATTTATTGCAAAAGTAATTACAGGAAGGATGCGTCATCTTATTGAATCTTACACTCTTTATTTCTCTTACGCTTGTAACTGATACGTGAAGAGGCTAGAGAGGGATTGAGACAGAGAGAGGAAAGAGAGAAAGAAGGAGGGGGAGGGAGAGGGAGAGGAGAGCTAAGAGGTATAGAGGGAGAGGGAGGGGATAGAAAGAAGATGCAAGGTGGACTCTCGTACTTACCACCTTCTTGCTATTCCTCCCCTCCTATCTCTCCCATCTTCCTCTATACACATATTCTCGTACTTTTCATCTATCATTGAATTTCAAATTTTGTCTTCTACTGTCGATAGCACACGACATCACCTGTTTCTCTGACTGGAAATATAGATTTTTTTAAATGAAACTTTAGTATAGGTAACTAGAACAGCCATAATGATTACTTGATTATTGAACCGATAGAATAAAAATCGATGTGGTAGGGCATTTGAAAATATGTGAATTATAATGATGGCGTCCCATTGGATTATTCCATTGTTCGTGTGTCCCGGGATAGTGAGATCCCACTGCAGATTGGCTAATTCATACCTTTATACATCGATCTGCTTCTGGTTCACCTTTATCACCTTTATCAGTACTAACATTGGTTGGGGTTCCAAAGGAGGGGTTGCTTGATATAGATGGGAGAGGTCGGAGACTTCGAATCTTCTTCAAAACAACTCACTCAGTCCGAGGTGCCGAGAGATCTTGAGTAGTCCTCTTGATCCTCGTTTGGCGCATACTTCTCCCGAGCGCCAATTCGTTATGGAGAAGGATCAATTCTACTGTCCGTGATTGAACATGCGGGGGGGGGGGGCTCTTGATTGAGAGACGACTGGGAGAGCCGACCACTCGCGACGGGGACAGAGAGAATGAAAAAAAATATACATTGATCATTCAGTGTTATCATCTCCCTTTCTCGTGTAGGCATCTAAACTGCGCCAATTGGTTTAGAGAGCGAGAGATGTAAGAAGAGTACTGAGGGAAGGCAGGGGAAGGGAAGAATATTGGGAGAGTGGTCAGTGGGAGAGTAAATAGTAACAAGTATACAGAGTACAGTCTCAGTCTCCTTCTCATCCCACAAGATTCTCTTCTTCTTCTCTCTCCTCAATCTCTCGATCCTCCCATCTATCAGTAGTCGACAGCTCTGTCATGTTAGTTGTCTCTCTCTACTTGTTCTTCCTCTCAATGACTCTTTCCCCTCCCTCTCTCTTCCTCCCCTCTTTACCTCCTTCTCTCCATCCCTTCATCCACGTGTTTCTACAGTTCTCACTGTCAATCATCATGTCATTCTGAGATTCGTAATTAGAAGCTCCACTTTTTGCATGTGAAATATCGCAAAACGTCTTCAATTTACTTTAATTTTAATATTATTATGATTTCTCAATTTGCACGAGGATACTGAATCTCTGGATGATAGATAGATAGATAGATAGATATTTATCCGTGTTGTAGGGCATGATGTCTACTGAGCATCAAATGAAGGTGGTTCTCTGAAATGAAAGGAGTGAAGTGATTGAATGATTCGAAGAGAGCTTTTGCAGAGTATTCGTACTATGACAACTACTCGGAGGAACGGGCTCCTATCCTAGGTGAGGGAGGGATGGCTATCGCCAACTGACTAACCCCTTCCCCTCTTCAGGGGCTCCCTCCACTTCGTCCCCTTTCACTACTCGAAGCACTAGACGATATTCAGTAAGTCCCTCTGTCCATTCATTTTTATTTGTTCTCCCTCCCTCTAAGTCCCTCCCTTCCTCCGCTCCCCTCTTTTCCCTCTCTTCACTTTGTCTCTTATCTCCTGTATTATCTGTCTATGCTTTCAGAGCATTCCTCCTCTAATTGACACTCTCTTCGTGTCTTCTCCCTGTTCTGCCTCTTCTTCTTCATCTCCCATCCCCCTCCCCCTTCCAATCCTACCGTACCTCCATCTTCCGTTCAGAACCCCCGTGTGTCCTTATCTTCATCTCGTGCCTCTCCTCTTCCCTCATCTCTCTATTGTGATCGTCATCCAAATCAACTACGGAGACAATCACAGGTTTCGTTGTCCACACAATTTCCTACTCAAAGATTCTAAAGGCTAGCATTTAGTTCATTACCTAGCTAAGCTGCCTTTACTGGCATACATCTACTGAAATCACTCATTTGCGCTAACTAAGAGCTGGTCTAGGGGGCAAAGTGATCGAGTGAGATAAGAACCTTGTGCTGGATGTGTGTCTCCTTGTCTCGTTATCTTCGACCCGATCGTCCCTCCTCAGATTCCCCCTGCTCCCATCCCTCCATTCCCCTCCCCCATTCAGATTCCTCCGTATTACCAGTCTATGGCCACAGCTTCCCTCCCTCAACAACCCCAGCCTACTCGAAATGTGTACGTCCTTTTCACTAATTGGACAACCCTACGAGCACATCAAACTTTACGAATAAAAACAAAAGAGCAAATGTGGTGTTGTTATCTGCACATGTCTAGTTTTGTAGAGACGATTAGGAAGGAAGGCTTGTAGAACAATTTACCGTTCGAGTGAGTTTTCTCTATTGAAGGGTCCAACAGAACGACGACATGGAAGAGGGAATCAACTGCAGTCCCTGCTGTGAAAACGACAACATCCGGTACGTGCCCTGTAGATTGCCTATGAATCAACGGTGGTCATTCATTCCCTTTGGCATCGATCAATCAAGTAATCGATAACCACCCTCAATCAGTCGTACAAGCCGTGCCCTTCTGCTTGGTCAAGTGCTCTCGTTGTGTCTAGTGGGCACTGGAGTTTCGTCCGAGTTCCTGTCTCGAGAGGGAATCAACGTGCCTGCCGGTATGCTTCTATGAGAGGAATAATAGGCTTATATGTGAGACCATCTTATCTCACACATAAGCGTCAAAGAATAGTTGATCTGACGAAATAAAAGTTGCCGGTCTCCCTGTATGCTACATCTTCCAGTCTACCCTCTTATCCCCTTTCTCCAAACCCTCCCCAACCTCCCTTCCAGCTCAATCGTTCACCAACTACTTTCTCCTCTGCTTCGTCTACAGTACCACTCTATCGTGCAAAACGGGAGAAGAGGGCTTGATCTCAGTGAGTAGTCTCTACCTACTCTTGTGCATACTCATCATTTTGGTCAATATTATTATGGGTGGCAAATCGGATCATTTCCCTGGGGTAGATTTCACCATGTATACAGGAATGAAAGGGCATAACAAGTATTCTATCGTGAAACATGACCCTGGAAAAGGGCCAAAAAGAACCGGTTAGTCAGCCCTCATATTTTTCATTCCTTTGGCGACGAGACGCGTCGCGGTTAAGAGTGATGCACGAAACATAGTCATTCTACTGACCAGTCACATGTTTAGTAGTCTCCCCCCTCCCCCTTCCATCCCATCCCATTCCCTTTCAGGTGGTTCGTCAACGAGGATGGAAGTATTTCCTGCTCGCTCTAATAGATGTAGAGGCCAACTTCATGATAGTCTACGCATATCAATTCACGAATCTGACGAGTGTCCAGGTATACCCTTCGTACCCTTCGTACCCTTCGTACCCTTCGTGCCCTTTGTACCCTTAGTTTCCTCCCCTCTCCCCCTTCCCCGTACTCCCTCCATTCAGCTTCTCGACTGTTCAACGATCCCCGTAGTCCTTCTCCTCTCATGGCTCTTCCTCAGTGTCCGTTACTTGATCTCCCATGTAATCGGTGTGTCTCCCTCTCACAATGTTCTGACAGCAGTCAAAATGTTAAGCAAACGAGAGGCCGAGAAATATCCCTCATTTCGGTAGGAACTTTCGCACGGAAAACATATTGCCTAAATAGGTATTTTGACTCGTTCGCTTAACATTTTGATCTCTTTTCCTGCTCTATTCCTCTCCGTATTCCTCTATTCAGGAGTGTGTATTTGTCTCGTCGGAATAGCCTGTGTCATCTGGGCGGATATCTTGGATGGGAAGGGTCAGATCGGAGGTGAGTCTCGTCTCTTGCCTATCTCTCCCTCTCATTGCCCTAGGCCAACATCGTGCTCTGGGTGACTTCCTGTGTCTGGGAGGGGCCGTCCTCTATGCGATAGCCAACGTCTCCGAGGAGTTCCTAGTGAAGCAGAACTCACGAGTCGAGTACCTGGGAATGATCGGACTCTTCGGCACTTTGATATCGGGGATTCAGTTGTGAGTGGATGGATGGGGACGGGAGAGGGGGGAGGGGGGAGGAGGGGGGAGGAGGGGATTGTTCAGGGCAGTGCTTGAACACGAGCAACTGGCTTCTATCCGATGGTCATCTTCAGTGATCGGGTCGTTTGCCCTCTTCGCTCTGTCCATGTATGCTTCCCTCTCCCTCCCCCTCTCCCTCTCTTCTCCTCAGGTTCTTCTTCTACTCTCTAGTCACGGTTCTCCTCGAGAAGTCGTCTGCTCTTCTCTTCAACCTAGTGACTCTCTCAGCCGACTTCTACTCTCTCCTCATCTCCATCTTTCTCTTCAAAGACACAGTATCCCTCCCCTTCCCGTCTCCCTCCATTCCCTTCATTCAGTTCCATTCCCTCTACTTCGTTTCCTTCTTTCTCGTTGTCATCGGTAGTCTAATCTACTCACTTCGCCCTACAGCAAGGTTTGTTCTTCTCATCTACAGTAGCCTACTTCTCCTTTCGTAACCCTTATCTATCCTCCTACCGCACCCCTACCGTACCCCTTCAGAAGAGACGCAGATGAGCCCCGTCGTGTGTGTCCCTGCTTCTTCTGGTGTTGTAATTGTTGTCTCTCGGAAGACGATGATTCCTCGCATGGATCCATCCAGGTGAGCCTTCCCTCTTCCCTTATCCCTCTCCTCAACTATTTATCTTCCCTTCAGATAACTCCACTCCCCCCACAACCTCGCTATCATATGAATGGAGTCTCTTCCCAGATCGATACCCGTTACTGTCCCGTCCACGGAAGTGGACTTCCTTCCTCTTCCCTCTACACTCAAAGCCAATCAAACGGAGCATATATGCCTTGATTCCCTCCATTCCCAGTATCTTCTCTATACGGTTCTCAAACGTGTTCTTCCCCTCCTCTTCTTCTTTCCCTTTATATTTCCATCGGGTCTTCCTTCACCTCAATTCCTCGTCCTTCTGTGCTCCTCCTCTATTCCTCCACTGCCTTTTCGCATAAAGTTGTGATGTTCCAAGTAATCGATCAATAATGAAGGTTTGGCACTTCCCAGCATAGGAATCACCATGCATAATACAGTTACCATACACGGACACATAATACGCAGAATAACAAGAATAGAATAAGAGCTAGACACTGTATCTAGAAGAGTTGAAAGGGAATAGGCGAAGGATGCATTGGCGACTCAGGAGAGGAATGGAGGCGGCTTATATACTGCACGACCGTTTTGCACCTACATTTAAAAACGGCACACACTTTCAGCATACTGTAACGCAAAAAATTTTAAAAAATGGTTACCGTATTACAACTCTCACCACGAAAATGGGCGCGTTCATACGCGTCACGCCTCAAATAACTTTGGAATGACTCGTTTTTATCGCCAACTGAACTGCGCTATCGCGAATTGAAGTGTGCCGCTTGTAAAGCATTTTTAATGTCTAAGCTCTGCTCATATAAACGGTCGTGTACTGGGGTCCGGAAGTGTGTATCCGTCTATCCAATTAGCAGGGAATGAAAAAGCCGCGAGTCGTTCACGCGAGTTCTTATGAAGAGGGTTAGGGGCACTAGGCGAGATAGTGTTGCTATTATTAGCCTCCCGGAATAGCGATTTATGCGATAATTGCTTTCCCCTCTCTTGCAGAAAAAGCCTGCCCTTATTTCCTTTCTTTCTCTGTGTTCTCTCCCCGTTTCCTCACTCTCGGGCCTTATATCCTCTGTCACTATCTGGAATGACTGTCTACCCACATTAACTCCTCACAACCCAC
>LS837856.1:492781-517543 GCA_900490955.1 Micoletzkya japonica
TTATATCCTCTGTCACTATCTGGAATGACTGTCTACCCACATTAACTCCTCACAACCCACGGGAAAACCGTCCTCGGTTTTATAGTACTAGGAATTCCTTATACACTGAGCGAAATTTCACCACCATACAGCACCTAGTGAATCATTCACCAGACAAATTTCACCAGCCCGCTGGTGAATGGAGCACAATTCACCAGCCCGCTGGTGAATGGAGCACAATTCACCAGCCCGCTGGTGAATGGAGCACAATTCACCAGCGGGCTGGTGAAATTTGCGTGGTGAATGATTCACTAGATGCTGTATGGTGGTGAAATTTCGCTGAGTGTAGTTGGAGGATCGGCTCGATCTTGTCAATCGGAGGAGCGACAGTCATCGTTTCCTTCAGTCGTGACTGCTGGCGATAGCCTTGTTCCACACAGTTATCTGAAACCATAACTTTCTCTCTAACTCCTTGCAACTGGGTATAGTAGAGAAAAAGGAAAGATATAGTCGTTCCGTTTGTAGCGCCGATTCCGGTGCCTTACAGAATGATTTAATCAATTTCTAGTATGTACTATGAGAATCTCTAGGTGGTGCTGATCTCAGAAAGGTGTCCATTTTCCCGACATCTTGTATCGTAATCAAATGGTATCGCTTCAAAGTGTTAAAAATCCGCTAAACACCGTAGCGGCGGAATCACGATTTATACGTTCCGATTTTCTAGACTATAAATCACGTACCTTCATTAGATTCTCTGCTGTCTCCGCTGCTTCAGCTTCTTTGGTATTACGCTTCGAGATTTCTGCTACACTCTGTTCTCCTGGGCACTGACGAAAGCGCACGGAATCTCGCTGTCCAGTTACAGCAATAGTGGAGTTACCACTGCCGAGACACAAGGTCCGGCATCCCATTTGCAGCTACTTGAGCTGCAAGCTTGTCTGGCTTGGTAAGCAGAACAGTGGTAGTTCCCATGGTTTCCCACGTATCTACAAAATTATGCATTTGATTTGCATACTCTATTTTCTTTAGCGCTACTGCTCTCGTTCCCTACGCATGTAACGAGGTTGTTCTTATTCTTCTTGACGTACTCTGCGAAAGTGAGGACCAGATCATCGTATTCATGACGGTTACCAGCGTTCCATTCGGCTTGTACAGTATGAGCGATTCGGGTCGTTGCTACTTGTTGGGGTGGGGAAGGGGAAAGGGCTTGAGCAAAGATAACCTCACGACGTCGAGTGCATCGTGGTGGAGAAGGTAGCTACGATAAACGTATGCCACAGGAAAGACAGACACAAGGGACAGAAGAAAAAATAAGAAAATGATAAACTCACATACGCTCCCCAGAGAAGTCCTTCTTCTCGTGATCATCTACCTTGTCGTTGCATCGCATTGTAGAAGTTTTTTTGGGTGGATCTAGATATCAGGCTCTATTCCATGTTGTTTCCCGCGTAATAATTCCTAAAAAAATGAATCCTAGCAATACTCAAGAGATCATCATACCGGAGGTCTAAAAATTATCCAAAAGCTATGGATCATAACTTCAGTCAATCGAAAACGCAGAGACGATCATGATCATGAGAGACATAAGAGATAAAAGATAACTAATGCACAACTAGAAGTTGAACAGATAAGACAAACAAATAAACATAATAGGATTCAGTTAAGGGGAAAAGGATTTGACAATCATCCACCAACTCTCACAAACCACAACCACTCGCTGCTACCAATGAAGGTTTGGCACTTCCCAGCATAGGAATCACCATGCAGGGTTTATAAGTGCTCGGTGGATCGTACCCTTTTAGTAAGGATTGTGGTTGGAGTGTGGATGGATGATATGATAGTCTGGCATGACACTTTATCACTGCCACTAGTAACATAGTAATACAGTTACATTACATGGACACATAATACGCAGAATAACAAGAATAGAATAAGAGCTAGACACTGTATCTAGAAGAGTTGAAAGGGAATAGGCGAAGGATGCATTGGCGACTCAGGAGAGGAATGGAGGCGGCTTATATACTGGGGTCCGGAAGTGTGTATCCGTCTATCCAATTAGCAGGGAATGAAAAAGCCGCGAGTCGTTCACGCGAGTTCTTATGAAGAGGGTTAGGGGCACGAGGCGAGATAGTGTTGCTATTATTAGCCTCCCGGAATAGCGATTTATGCGATAATTGCTTTCCCCTCTCTTGCAGAAAAAGCCTGCCCTTATTTCCTTTCTTTCTCTGTGTTCTCTCCCCGTTTCCTCACTCTCGGGCCTTATATCCTCTGTCACTATCTGGAATGACTGTCTACCCACATTAACTCAATAAAGTGATCACGTCTTGGCTTACTGTAGTACACTTTTCCGTCAGATCAGAGTCGAAGAAGAGTGATAGAGTGTTGATGAGTAGATCAGTGGTCGCCTCTCCCCTTCCTTTCCTTATGCTCCCCTCCCCGTCCCTTCCCCTCCTCACTAGATGTCTTCTCTCGAAGACGACGATTCTCCTTCAGTCATCCTCCCTCCCGTTCCATCGATGATTCGTCGTTTCGATGTAACTTTCTCTTCATAAGCGATAGTTTCACTTTTATTTTCAAGCGTGGAAACTTAATTTTTATCGTAGTGAGATTGTTGTAGGGAATGCTCCCAAGAAATCTTTGCAGACCTCCCGGACCTGGTTTATCTGGTCTTTGTACACGTCCGTATGGGTCCGTCTACTCTTCTGTCTTTATCTGGACGAAGTCGAACCAAATGGATGTTCCGTGAGTCACTATTTCTATTCTCTTGTTCTTTTTTATTTTGATTTTCAGCAACATCTTGGCGCGATTGCAGTAAACAAATATTTGTTATTTTAAATAAAGTACTGTAATCCACATCTTGGTTACTGTATTGTTTTTAATATTTGCTGGTATCTACCGTACTCTTGTCAATAACTTTCACCTACAGTAATAGCTGTATTTCAGTCGTCAGTTTGTCTGGATGACGTCATCTTCATAGTTCTTGTTCTCGCTGGGTTCACTCTCATTTTGGCTACCGTCGCACTTCACAAAAGAATTGCGTGTTGTCTCGTCCCCTTCTTTATTACTCAGGCAAGTATTTATGTTTTTCGAAATTGACACTCATCACATGACATGACAAAGTAAATTGGAAGAGCTCTTCGAAGAAGTTTTGAAGAAGCTGCAAGTAATGAAAGATGATGAAAGGTGGCAGCTGTGGGTGCGTTGTGGGGAGCAGTGCTGTACTTGGGTCGAGTGGAGTGGCAGAGGGAAGACGTGCGAATAGTCCACTGTCAGTCACCTTCTCTTATACTCTACTACTACAGTGCTCTCACTATATGACTACTGCAATCCGATCCCGTACCTTTGTCGTACCCATACTCGGTAATTCAGTTCTCTCGTTCCTTCTCCTTTCAATCTCCTTCTTCGCTACCTGTTTCTACGGTATCTTCATAACCGTCCAATGCATCAATCACTTGGAAGGAGAAATAAAGCGACCTCGAGGTCTCACGGTATGTCGTAGTGTAGTGAGAGTACTGTAGATGGATGATGGGCACGGTGGAGTGAATTGACAGATTAAGGGGTACTGTAGATGGATGAGGGGTACGGTAAAAGAACTAACAAAGTGAGGGGTACTGTAGATGGGTGGGGGTTACGGTGGAGTGAATTACTTGAAGGTGTTTTCCAATCCGATGTTCTCCAGCCCCGAGATGGGAACATCAAAGGAGGTGAGTGATAGTAATGACTAGAGCGTAGTTTGTAGTTCAGGCCCCCCGAGGTGTCTCAGTGTGTACACACAACGACCACGATACTTCCTTCTCTGCCTTCGACTCTTCCGTCCTCGCTCTTTTCGAGGATAAACCTGTGAAATCTGAGGTGAACGATTCTCAATCAGACATCCCTTCCTCCCCTTGCCTTCTCTCTTCTTCCTCTCTCCTCCCTCCCTATGACTCCTCACCCTCCTCTCCCCTCTCTTCATTCGCCTTTTCATTCCTTGATCTAGTGCAACTCCCACATACTATCCTTTAGTATCAATATAATTCATCCAAAATATACAGAAATCATAGTGCTCTGATTTGAGAGCCATGAGGTAGTGAAGGGTAGTATTGTAGAATGGGAGACTTAAGCTATCTCGGTCCCCATCCCTCATCGCAGTGGTTGATCAAGAGGAAGTGAGTCCAGTCTACTTACAGTACCCCCAATACAGTATCTACACTATCCCCTGTGCAATTCCTACAGTACCTCCTCCAGTATACTGTATACAATAGCTACAATATGCACGTGCCTCATCGTCCCTTTCAGCAGATCTTCGATGCGTATGCTAAGAAGCTTCTCAACTAGTCTCCATCCTCCCTCATCCCATCCATGTCTTTCCCCTTAGGTAGTTTCATCTGCTAACACTCATTTTGTGCAATCAATCAATCGATAAATAATATTCTATTCGGATGGGCTTGTGGTTAACTGCGATTTCGCTATGGATATTGGAACTGTTGTTCATTTATTTGAATGGTTTTTACTCTAGAATGGTGTCATTCCGCCAATATGTGGAGGATTCTCTGACATGGGGTGAGTCAGAGAGAAACGACTGTACCCCCCGATACCACTCTCTCATGGGACTCGTGCCAACTAGGGTAAGCACTCTTCCTAGTCCACCACTTCCCCCTTTTAGAATGTCTTCATCGGTCTAAAGGTACTCTGTTCCGTTATTGTCACTTCCGATGTACAAAAGGTGAGGAGCATCGGGTTACTGTAAGTTAGTCTTTGTTGAGATAATGATGGAGGACGATGGATGGAGAGTAGACGAAGAGTGAGTGCATGTTATCTGGTAGAGTACTGTAACTCGTCTTCAGTCCGATGTCTACAACCATTCGATTCGTCGCCTGTTCCCTTGTTTTTCTTCTCTGCTTCAATCTCATCTCTCTGTTTTCACTTGCTCTCATTGAAGGTCCTCCTTCTCCCTATTCCTCCCTCAACCCCTCTCAACATCTACAGTATTCCCATTCAGACGTCCTCCCTCCATACTTCGGTCGCTTCCGTGATATTCCTCATCATTGGGGAGTGTATGCCATGTGTGTGTCAATGTTCTACTCGGTAATCGTTTCCTACCGTATCCCTTGTATGCCATAGCCCTTCAGGGATGGACTATCATCGTTGTTCACACGTACGAATGGTCCAAGAAGTATTCCATCTCAGCATCGGAACGAACTCTCATCTTCATTCTTAATCTAGCCTTCGATGCATGGACTCTCTCTGTTGAAGTGCAGGTGGGTACTGTAGGGTTACGGTAAGAGGGAGTACCTATTGCAGAACTTGCGATACGTGGCAAGTATCACAAGGAAGGAGAGGCAGTTGACCATCGACAATCCAGCTCTTAGCATGTACAATAATAACGCGTACCTTCAACGAGCCTAATTATTTGCTGTTCGAACGTTTTAACTTGTACTGACTCTCTGCTTATAACAATAATAAATATTTATTACGGTTTATTAAGCTGTATGCTCCACAGCCAAAGCTACCGTACATGAGTACATCGTGTCACAACTTAACTTTTGAATAGCCTTTTTTTGCTTTTTGCCCTTCAAATCAGTGAAAAAAGTTAAAATACGATATAACTCTCGAGTTTTCGTGATTACCCTATCACACTCTTCCATTTTTTTGAATTACCGCCGGTTTTCTTTGCGACTTTTGCAACGATAACCATGAAAATTCGCTACCGTTAATCATTATAATTACGCATTATTGATATCTCCCAGGTTTTGGGGCGAGTTCAGCTGCTGCCGTGCTCTAGCTCTTTATCAAGTAATATGTCTATAAATACATCCACCTAGTTAGTCGATCTTGTAAGCACGCCCACAACGTCCTGCTGCGTAGAATAGATTCGTATGCAAATTAAGAGAGTGGAGGCGAGAGAGCATGGAAATTTGAGAGATACAGAGACATTCGGAATTTCGGAACGCGGACTGGTAAAACGTCGTGCACGCCGTAATGTTTGGTACTTTATATTGTTAAAGCTATCAGCTTACTACTTTCGATCATTCTATTGCTCGTTTCGTAGAACAAGACAGAGATTATGAGGAAGACGCTATGTGTTTGCTTTGCAGTTGTCGACCATGTCCAGATCGTATCTGGGAGTGGTGGCAGCCCTGGACGAAGAGGCTGATGTCTTCACTCTCGTTGTGTCCCAATTCCGACAAAACATTCACAGAAAGACGTTGCCCGAAGGAACACAACTTGGTCATTGGATTCGAGTCAAATTCTCGGTATTCCTTTGTCTGTGTCTCTTTGCTATATCTGGCTTAACTAAAACTGAACTTTTGACATTATCATGGTCATAGATAGTAATCAGGCTACAGTAATCGTACGCTGATTTAGGCGGATTGGGAAATAGAGGGATTCGAGAGTCGCAATGATTGTCCATTTCCAACAGTTGTGGACGGGGACAAAGTGAAGGTATACGATATAGATGGGAAGGAAAGTCAGGTAGTGCGAATGCAGGTATTGAGTCACTTTGCGATCAAGGGTGGACATGGCTCTATGTACATGCATTACCAAAAGGAGTACAGGCAGAATGTTTGGTCTCCTTATCTCAAGGTTGCAAATCTCGAAAGGATATTTATGAAGTGATATTCAGTGGGCTTCGTCTGCGCCTTTATCTGGGCTTAAAGGAGATATTCTGTATGAGGGATACTTCGTTATGAACTGTAATTCTCGCTTGCTCTTTTCGATTAACCGTGCAGGTTGAGTATTTAGTACTGCCGTGGTGCAGTTTTTTAATAGAAAGTATTGTTATCTCATTACAAAAATAAAATCAAGTTTTTATTTACATTTCCTGATTCACTCAATGTCTAGAAAAATAGGTGCACTTATGTAGATAGCTGAAGTATGTTGTCGCTATGAAAGAAGACTGCCTTTAGCTGCGGGCTCCCCTATCTGGCGCTTGGTAGAGGTGACTCGTCCCGTCCCTCCAGGCCCTGCACATCTTAAACTCGCCCAAGCAGTCAGTCCCATATCCTAATCCATTAGTTGTCCTTCCTTAAGCCTTGGTTCCTGCATTGTATTGAGAAACGTCGACAACTTGCAGGAGGTCGCTTAATTTCTAAGGTAAGAGGGTAGGTTGCATTCAGGTATACGGGAGTTAGGGGGACGGGGTGGGGTTACGGTAGGCTTAAAGGCTGTTTGCAGTCGCTTGCTACAGCCTCTGCACCAGGAGAGAAGACTCGGGGAGTTGCCATCTACTTCGATGCAAAGGGTTACCCACCTTCCCGAACTACCGTAATCTTCTCATCTCAGATAACTCCTATATCGCGTTTTGCCCTGAACTCAAGAAATACTTCGGGATCTATCGATTTCCTCCAAATATTGAAGTCGGAAGCTTTGTTTGCTTCTACTTCGATAAGAACGCCGAGGTTCAGTTTTTTGAATTATTATTTGTGTAATTGTGATATGTATAGGACGAATTGGCAGAGGCTACAGAAGTAGAAGTTCTCAAGTTAGTCAATGATCTCATTGGTGAAGTTAATGATGAAGAATCTGGGGCGTCATTTTTGGTAGGTAGCGGAAGTGGGATTGGAGAAGAGAAAGTTCAGATGTACAATACTTGCAATATCGATGATTTCCTGAATGGGTTCGCTGATACTGAATGGTTTGGAAGAATTGAATTCGGCGAGGAGAAGGTGAGAAAGGAGAAAGAGCGGAATAATGTAAGAGAGAGTACTGTAGATGAAGGATGCAGTGGAACGAGCTAGATTGTCGTTGGAAGAAGTGAAAGAGAAGAAGGAAGGCGGCTACGATATACTCTTAATCCTTCGTTATGACCCTGCCTCTCGCTCAGTGAATCTCTTCCGTATAGGCCTCGAACAGGTCAATCCATCTTTATTCCAAGCTTAGCTTCTGGTTTACAGTTTGTAATGGGAAAGGAATGAGAATGAGCGAGTCGACTACCGCACCCCACGAGTCACAATTCGTCCTTCACGGGGTCATCTTCATGATCTCCGACTGTCTCTTCTCCTTTCATCCTAATCGGGTCGCAATCATAAGCCGCCTTCAATATTTCTTGCCTTTCTTCATCCTTACATTTAACTCACCTCACACAGATCGCTATTAGCTGTTTCATCGGTTACTAGTCGTTCCATCATTGAGTCTACGATGTTTTCGCACTGAATACCTTCTACATTTTTTGATATGCAGATTTTTTTGTTGTTATACTTTGAACGTCATCTGTATTTTATACTATGTTGTTACCGTATGTTTTGTTTCATCGGGATTTTCATGCAATAATGCAGTACAAGACTTGAGAAGAGATGTGAATAAAGTGGAGGAGAATTCGAAAGACAATTGATTAGAGTGGATGAAGGCGATAGCTCTGAAAGGGGATAGACAGGGGATTCGAAAGAGTTGCTTACTTGACAGTACTATGGCATACAGTACACCTTATGTTCTTCTCATTCCACTCCGACCCCTTTGGTTCATCTTCCACCTCTGTTGTTCTACAGTCTAACCGTACTCCTCACCCATATTACCTATTCCATCACATCCCAGTGCTCCTCCTATGCGATAGAGTACTCTTCGCAGAGGTTGTCGTAGTTTGTCCAAAAGAGTTCCTGGATAGCAAATAAATTAGAGGAGAAGAAACGGTAACCTGTGTGCTTGACGCATGTGAATGGGTCCTTATCCGATCGACAGAGTGATGGAACTAGTGTAGAAGAAAGATGAGAGAAGAGGGGATCCTAGGGAAAGGGGAAGAACGATGTACATACATCTTGAGATAGTTACTTTTTTCGAAGGGAAAGAGGTAACTTACCACTCCTCCTATGGAAGAACTTAGCAAAGAACACAACTGAGATCGATCTATGGAAGATGTAGCGGAGACTTCAGAGCAATCCGGTATCTAATTACGGATAATATTGCGAGTGGTAGACGGCTTACCTGTGTAGATATACTCTTGACAACAAAATCGGCTATTTGACTTGTTCCTTGTTCGCACAAAACAGACAGCTTTCCAGGGGCAAGGGAGCATTTACTGTTGAGAGCATCTTGCATCTCAAGGGAAGAGGTTTGTCAATTCTGATCGATACTCACAGTAACGAGAATATTATCATTGAGTGCAGCTGTTGACAGATAGCATAACGATGAATGTGTCAGGGAATTACGAAGAATCTCTCCCTCCAGACTTGAATTGCACAATGCAATGGACAACCATGCTAAGAGTTAATTCAATCGATCCTATGGCTTTTGCTGATCGAGTAGCTCGCAAAATTAAACTTACTCGTTAAAAGAAGAAAAATAAGAGGGTAGTGCATTGCACTGCCTGAATAATGTGAGGGAAGGAGAATAGAACTGATAAGAATTGGTCACAGATAAAGGTTCTTAGACCACTCACACATATAAACTAATACGAACTGAAACAAAAGAAATGAGATTGGGCATAATTAAGAAAGCAGTATCAATTACTGTAGTGTTTGAAAATGTTGGCTCCCGTAGCGATAATAGTTTAGCATAAAATTTATTTGACTTTTTCGCTCTGTTTTTCCTTTTTCCTTTTTGGCATTTCCTCTTTTTCTATGAGTTTTCCGTGATTACTTCTGCTTGAGGAATGTCGTCCCGTAGTCTCGGCTTCTTCGAGAAGATCGCGAACCTCACGGGGGCTCTATGCAGATACCAGGCATCCCAATGGCCTCGTCGGTCCACTCTTCTAAGAGCAGTATTCAAGAAGGAACTAGCTCCTCCCAAGCAACAGGAATGGCCAGCTATCAAGGTGCTCTCCCTTCGCTCCTCTTCTCTCCTATCCCCTCAGGCTGACTTCAACAAGGTCGTGCAGTCCCTCCAATCGGGTGCCTATCGCAATCTCACTGTCAGAGAAGCTCTGGTCTACGTGGGAGTGGCTCTTGAGGTTTGAGATATTAGATGGGGGTATTATCTGCTTATTGCATACCGTTTGATACACGACGTTTTACCAGCCCGCGTTCCGAAATTGCGAATGTCTCTGTGTCCAATTTCCATGCTCTCTCGCCTGCACTCCTCTTAACTTGCATACGTGTATATTCTACACAGCATAACGTTTAGGGTTTGAAAACCAAGCGCGATTAGCGTATTTATCGTCTGACTCTCTTAATTCTTCCATCCTCCTCATCACTCTCTCGGTCTCATAATGCGATTAAAAGGCTTGGTTTTCAAACCTTATAACGTTGTGTTGATATATAGTCAAGCTAGAAATATTACTAATCTATGGTTCTCTGAAACGGAAGACTTGCCAACGGCATATTTGCTAAGCAAACAACGACTGGGATAGGATCTTAAGCCTTTCTGATGTATAGTATAGCAATATACAATGTTGAGATTTCGTTCTGGTTCTTCGCGGGTGAGATGATCGGACGTCGCTATATCTTCGGATATCTCGTTCCCTCCAACTACGTGAGTAAGGATACGAAGAAAATTGTCGCTGAAGAGAAGAAGAAGAAGCTGCGTGGATATTGAGAGAAGTATGACTATAGTTGGTGGATAAATAGTGATGAAGTGTCTCGAGAGGGAACATGCTGCGAAGGGGTACAGGCAGAAGCAGAGGGGGCACGATTTATATGTAGATAGTCTGTAAATGGCCCATAGACTACTTGATATAGTCTTGGATGTTTCTTTGAAGCGAGCTGCGGTTTGAGACTAACGAGAGTGCGGAATGGACTACCGTAATGAGGTGAATGCACAAGTATTGCAAGAATGCTTAGTGTTCTCATATCTCATAGTGAAAGGAGTCTTTCTACTCCTTTCCTATTGCTTTCACTCGATGACGTCGTTCCCAGCAGTCTCGCATCGATCTTCCTCCCCTTCCCTTCCCTCCTTACCCCCCCCCCCCTCTCCCCTCCCCTCACTTGGTAAGAGCGCCAATGCTCCAGAAGGCGGCGCTTCTCTGTCTCTTTCTAGTTGTCTCAGGTAATCAATTACTCGTTCCATCGCCATTGTATTCAATTACAGGGCAGAGACTGTATGATGAAGATGAGATGATTCCCGAGAATGGTAAGAGGGTGATGGGGAGTATAGGGAGAAGAGAGAGGACGGGGGAGAAGGCAGGGAATGTGAGAGTCGTTTGTGGGACGTAGTCGTTAGAGAATGTTTGAGGGGTTTGGGTAGAAGGAGAAGGTAGAGAAGGCATGGTTTAAGGAGAGGCGGAGGAATCTGAGGTTATGGAAGATGAGAAGGAAAATATCGATCTGAAGGCTGATGACGAGGAACAGGTGAAGGAATGTGAGGGAGGGAATATTGGGAGAGGGGTAAGGGAACGGGGAGGATGGGGAACGTTGAATATGACTTCCTAGTAGGAATAGGGCGACTCTCTAATGAACATTTTTGGGACTCCTTTGAGACTCGTGAATATGGATGTGGAAGGTGTCACTATGAGAAAAGGTGTTACGTCTCATCTTGATGATTAAGGCATTCATTCTGCCCGTGAGCAAGCCTCTGGGAGAGATATCGGGGATGGCGATGGACAACAAGGGACGACTCGTTGTTTTCCATAGGGCAGACCGGGTCTGGGATGAGGAGTACGTCAGCTTTATTAACCCTCTCATCTTTCTTTCCTTATTCTCTTCTATTTATCACAAATAATCTAGGATACCTGTATGATTCGTGCCTTCACTACTTCCGCATTCCATAATCGTCTATCTTCAATCCCTTCGATTCCCTCAATTGCTCGTATGCTCAGATCTTTCGACGGCAAGAATCGTTTCAACTCTCGTTTGTCTCCTATTGTTAACTCGACAATCGCAGTCATCAACACAACTACCGGACAGGTGATCCATTCGTCTTCTTTCTACCCCTTTCCACCACCTCCATACCGTACCCTCAAATAATGCTCTTTCCCTTACCATAATCCCTGTACAGGTGATCGAAGAGCACGGAGAGAACCTCTTCTATCTTCCCCATGGAATGAGTGTGGACAACGAAGGAAACATCTGGGTGACTGATGTAGGAAGTCACGAGGTGAGAGATTACGGGGGAAGGGGATGGATAGGGGAGTGGGGGAGAAGGGGAAGGGGGGGGGGAGGGGAGAGATGAGAGGAGACGGTTGAGGTGCACAAACTCGGTCCCGATTACAAGCCAGTGCTGACTCTCGGAGAGAAGTTGGTCCCTGGAAGTGACAGAAAACACTTCTGCCAACCAACTGATGTCACTGTAGCCAAGAATGGTGAGGAACAATGGGTTACTGTAATGAATACTGTAGAGATTCGTGCTATGACAGGTGGAGATAGAGAATGTTTTATAGCATGAGATTAGTAGTCGCATATTGAGAACAGGCAATCTCAATTGTAGCTATGAATCTGTAGGGGAAGAGTATACGTGGGAGAGTTGTTATGAAAAAGTGAGAGGAAATGAGGCGAAGCACAGGAATAGCATAACGAGTCTTTGAATGAGTGCTGTGATGTGCAGGTTTCTTCTTCGTCGCCGATGGATACTGTAACTCACGAGTGATCAAGTTCGATCCGACTGGAAAGGTCATCGCAGTCTTCGAGGCTCCCGATAGTCAGTTTTCATCTCTTGCTTATCTCTCTTCATATTTCTTATCCATGTTCTCGTTATGACAGAAAATAAGGAGATTGAGAGGAGAGGAAGTTGTGTCAACAAGTTATTAAGAGCCTCTCTCCGCCTTGCCCAACGAAAGACCATGACATTAGTCTCATAGCTTTCAGAATACTAATGGTCAATAACTAATAGCGAGGTGACGAATGACTTAACTAAGCCATGCTAACTGGTGTATTAAGATGACTACGGCTCGTCGCCTTTCTCCATTCCCCATTCACTCGCACTCATCGATGATCTCAACCTTCTCTGTGTAGCTGACAGGGAAAACGAGCGGGTTCAGTGCTATTCGGCTGGATTGGCTGAGGGACATCGGTAAGGGGAATGGAGATGGTATGGGGTCATGGGTAGGGACATGGGTGGAGGAATAGAAGGGAGGGGGATATGGAGAAAGGAGGACAAAGAAAGAGAGGTGGTTGTGCATTCTCAGTAAGACTAGTGTAAGTGGGTGCAGATACTCGTAAAAGTAGCCTCTCTTCAGTTCCATTCCATCGGGAATCCCTATCACATCGGCAGAGAACATCGGTCGAGTGTATGCCATCAGAGAGAAGAGTCAGTCCCTCCCCCCTAATCTCTCCCTTATCCTCTACAGATCACTACCTCGTTGGTGTCACGGGTCAAGATGTAGATGGAACCCTCCAACCGCAGATGTTTGTTATGGACATGGACAAGGGGAAGGCCAACACCTTCCTTAAGGTACAGTACTCACCACCCTCTACCGTATCCCCATCCCCGTCATTCAGGGAATCGAGAACGCGCACGCTCTAGCCATTGCCGACGATGGGAAAGTGTTCGTAGGACAGATGCTTCCTAACCAAATAGTAATGGTGGATCTAGCCTGAGAGAGAAGAGGGAGAGGGAGAAGGAGAGACACTCACTGTCTATCATCCCATTCATATTCATGTTAACTGAATGACGTGTCAATAAAACGGCATTCTTTTCCATACTTAATTCATCTGACTAACAAGACTTGTTAGCTATACAGGAACATCTTTGATGTACACATAAAGTAAGCGAGGTAATAATTACGTAGATGCTTTGCAACCGGTAATAGGTCAAACAGGGATTACGGTAGTTGTAGAGGGGAGGGGGTTACGGTAGAGTATCAGATGACAGGGGAACGCTGACTCGTCTCTTCCTTCTTTCTCCTCTTCGTTTGTGTCGATTCAGCTAGGCTTACATCCAATTCCGATGCTCTCTTCATCTTTTCTTCCAACATCTAAAACACAATTCAATTCCTCCTTGGAAACCCGATTAACTACGATTAGTAGATTTTGAATTAAACTACTCGCTAAGCTAACCTTAACGTTAATACGGAAGTCGCGCAGTCCAATTGAATTATTCTGAAGTGTCGATTGAGAGAGACTGACTTATAAATAAGAGTAACCTTAACGACAAGATTGAATCGCGAGTCCTTGAGAGTCTTGCTCAGAATGAGAAATCTACTCTGGACAGACTCCCTCGCACGCACGAATTTGATGAAGAGTCCTTCGTCCTTCTTTGCCCTCGTGTAACTACAACAATTATACATCTACCGTAATCCTCCTCCATTCATGTACACCAAGCCCCCCACCCTTACCGTAACCTTCCTCTTCCAAAACAACACTTACTTCCTTTTGCTCTTCTTTCCCTCATCATCTTCTTTGTTCAATACTCCCACGTTTATATCGACTTCAGCCAATAGTTTAGAGAGAAGAGAAACGATGGCAGAAAGAGAATCAAGGGAAGTCCACGAAGAGACTGAGAGATGTTTACTCGCGTCCGTTATCTGAATACAGTACACTTAGCTACAGTATCCACGACAAGACATACGGTCTTGACAAGAACGTCGAGGGTAGAGAAGAGGAGAGTGAGAAGAGCCGTGATCTTTGGTTGGGTAGATTGTTGTAAATTGTAGAGAGGAAGAAGGGAAGTAACGAGAGTGAGGGAGGAATTACCCCTTTTACAAGCTCCCTCTATACACATGTTCACTGAATACCACGCAGATTCTAAGATGAAGGGAATATTCTCACGATTTTCTTCATCTGTAGAGAAATAGGAAGAAAATGTGAGAAGCGAAGTGATCGAAGCCATATCATCCTGGGAGTGTATTCAATTATAGTGGAATAAAAAGGTACGTCAGTAAATCATTCCGAATATCAGGCGAGAGAGTGAGAGAAGTAGACTCATTTTGGAATCAAAGTAACGGACGGACCGGTTTACTCCACTATATAGTACTTTTCTACAGTATACCTCGATAAGTCCAAAGAGGAAGTCAGTTAGAGCATGGATAGTATACGGAGATACAGAATCCCAAGTGTCTTCTTCTGCCTATGAGTGAACATTCTACAGCAACCCCCTGATTACCGTATACCTCATCCTTGACCATTCCGATCACTTGACTATTCAGTTGAATGGCAAGTCGATCGATGCGTGAATCCTTCGAATGAGTCTCTCCCTCCCTCTTTCCTCTTCCTATCTTACCTCTCTCGAACATCGTTTAGCCAATTTCCTAACCAACTTGAGCAGTTCCCGTAGAACGGTCAGGTTATCTCAATTTGCACCATTTCCTCTTCCCTCTTTTTGAACTCACTGGGTGAATTCTTCTCCATAATCTTGGATACGCATAGATTGAGTGCAGTCATCGCAGCTTTGTCACTCACTGTGTATCGAATGAGAGTCTCGACCATCTAATACCAAGATTAGACCACTACAGTAATATCGGTTACCTTGATGATAGCCTTTGCCTGTTTCTCCATTTCCATCTTCTCTTCCTTCCTCTTTTCGTTCTTCTCCTCCCCCTCGTCTCCACTCTTCTCTAGTGTTATCAATGCTGGGAGAAGCTTCGCAGTCTGCATTTACACAGTATATCTACAGCAACCTCCTTTCTTCTTCAACAGCAACTCTTTCATCCTTTGATCACTACAGTAACCTGTGTGCAAACACTAAATAACTGACCAATTGATGTACGTGTCTCATAAGATACTGTGTATTGGTTCCACTGTTGTCCTCCTTCTCCCCCATCCCTGAGTATCGATTACTTCTCTCAATAGTCTTCTCATCTCTTACAAATGACAGCAATCTCTTCCATCTTCGTTCTTCTTCTGCTGAGAATCCACTGAAGAAGATGAGAGTAGGCAGTGATAGCCTCGGTCTTCAAGGGGGTTCCACATTCTACAGTACTCAGCCACTTGGCACAATCGTTGCCTCCTTTGTACAGATTGAGCAGATTACTGTAAAGGGAAGCACGTCGACTACCAAGGGAGAAGAGTGACACCTCATTATGATAATGACATCCTTCGTCGAGATCCTCTCGAGGTTCGTTGTATGCGAGGAATTGTCAAGTGTCTCTGACACCTGAATGAGAGGGAAGCGGAGGGTTACAAACGATGAATAGAGTCAAGCATACTGCGAGAGTCTTGTGTACGGTCCACTGCAGGAGGTCCATTGCACTGAGAGACTCATCGGGTTCTTCTTTCACTAGACACCATATAGCATCCGCCAACGTTGACAAATGAACTGGCACCTCAAACAAGATATTCAATGCTTTAAAATATAAACCGTAATGACTACCGTAACCATGATAGCACTCACATCGCCTTGTTTCTCATCCAAATGTACAGTACTCGTTTGGTTCTTCGCTGCTCGAATATCCTTCCTCCGAACAATCTTGTCTTTCAACAACTCCACCACTTCCTTTCGTCGTTTTAGTATCGCATTCAACCACTCAGTCTGAGCTACAAACTACACGAGACAAAGATCAAAGACCAACCGCTTCCGAGTACTTGAATAGATGGACTCGCATCCATAGGAATTCAATGAGTGCATCATAGACTCCCTTCATGCAATGGGCAAACAACAGAGTGGTCCTTCCTTCCTTCGTTGCTTTGTTCCAATCGGCCAACTTGTCCAATGCTAAAATACTAGCTTCGATTAACGATCATAGAAGTACTAGAATGGATTAATACGAGAAAATGATCGTTGATCGTAAGTTGAAACCATGTATCATACCCAATTCATCCATTTCCAGAGAAGCAGCCTTCTTCGACCATAGATTGAGTATTTCCGTTGCTTTGGTCACTAGCTCGTCTCCTCCTTCTGACATGTTCTCCTCTGACGACTTGAGCACTTCGTTAATCAGAGAGTTCACGGCCTCAAATGGGAAGACTTAGGGGAACGAACGATTGAACGACAGACTTACGTAGATGAATTGGGGAAGAGCTTCAGTCAGTTCACAGAGGGAATCAGTCGATATCACAAGGGATTGAGCATTCAATTCAGGCAGGGAAGAAGAATGACCAACTAGTTGATCCAGAGACCGTTCCGCCTGAATACTACACGGGGTACTGTAGTATTTTTTTGCTGGTAGATGACTGCAGTGGCTCTCCCATGCATAACGATCGATACATCTAGCAAAGATATTTTTCTGCAGCAGCTTACCCAATATTTGAAAAATTTGTGCAGTAAGCCACCCAACCACGGTACCAGCAACTGTGCCCACTTATGGTAGTTTCAGAGTGAGGGTACTATAGCCACAACTCACAATGGCATTGTCTCGAACCACAGCTTCTGCGATTCCCAAGTAGAGAACAGCACGGATCGAAGAGGGTTGGGAGAGACAACGCTTGAGGCAACCAATGATCTCGTGGCAGAGGGAAACATCACGGGTACGGGAACAACTCATGTCGAGGAGAGACTGAGAAAGGGAATGGGGAGGGAAGAGTGGGAGCAATTGGATGATAAGGGATGAGAGAAGCACCTGAGATGAGAAGGTAGCGAAGCTCTGTGAGAACTGAGAAGAGTTGGTTGAAGATGAAGATGAAGGGGAAAGGGAATGGAAGAGGAGAAGCAGCAGAGGAAGGGCTGACGACACTGTCTTGTCGTGCAGAATATCTCTCTGAAAGGGAAGGGAGGAGGGTACTGTAAGGCAAGAGAGGGTACGGTAGGAGAAGACTAGGAAGGACAGATCACCTTCAGGATCACTGTCAACTTCTCGAGGATGCCCATTCTCTGGTGGAGTATTGGCATGAGAGCTCTTACGAGAGGAACCGCCACTTCCCGACGAATTCTCAACGTGCGAGATACACATATCATTCTAGCCTTTTCTAACTTTCCATACCAAACCAGACATACATACGAAGTAAGTGTAACCAACCGACTGATGTATTCAGGAACTCGTTCGAGGATATTCGAATTGTTGAGTATATCTGCTGTATTCGCCCTGACCACAGCCACCAATACATCTTCAATGGAACCATCCCTCTTCCCTCCCCAATCAACTATACCAATGAGGAGAAGAGCTGCATTGCTGTTGCCAATGGTGGAGATTGCTTCCAGAAGACGCGGGAGAAGAGTTCGACCCACCGACTCACCTCAGTCAACTCACTCACTACAGTACACCTTCAAGGGACTTACTCAGAGGCTTGTTTCTGATTACTGCGAGAAGAGTATCCGAAGCGAATGTCCATATCAGAGGACCACTCGATACACGTCCATTACAAAGGGATACTGTAGTTGAGCCCTACAATTAGCTCATATCTATCGTATATTATTCATTTTCCTCTATGTCATACAAACCCCAAAATGATAAGGTGCTAAATTTACCGTATACTGTTAATTCAATTAATACCTGAGGAGTTGTTTCCAAAAGAGCATAAGACAAGGACATCAAGGGTTTAGACAGAACTCGCCATTCCTTTTCTTCCTTCATTCGAAGCAAAAGAAGGTGTTGCTAGAACAGCGAATAAAGTAAAAGACATCTCATTCCAAGGTGCAGAGATGAAGATAATGGATAGTGTAAGTGTATACCTGTAGTCGAATAGAGGAAGTCAGGTGAGGAAGAATAGCTCTCAACCAAGCAGTCTCCCCACAACTCTCCTCCATCTTGAATGTACTCGTCATACTCCTCTTCAACTCTGTCATCGCGGTCGATCTATATGAACCCCTTGCCCACTCGACTCTCCCACAACAAACCCATATCTATCGTCTTCCACCAATGCAATGAGAGCAGCGAAGGTGAACTCAGACTTGAAGAAGTGTGACCGATCGGACTACACAGTAGAGGATATCCAAGGTACTGTAGGTACAACATACCTTGAAGAGGGCAAGAAGTTGTTTTCCAATGGAGGGGGACTGATAGAGATACTTGATGAAGAGAAGAAGGGAGGGATTCATGTTCATTGAGGGTTCCTTCGCCTCTTCTGACACCGTCCATGCACTCATCAATGCCTGCAATATTCCATCTTAACACTTGACATCGCATCATAAGAAAAACGTCGTAATTCAAAGACCATGAACGTGCATCGTATTCGCATACATGCTAATCTAATTCTTCCCATACCATTAGGAAGACTACGGTACAAGGTCTTCTATAGCCAAATGACGCGGGTTAGGAATACCTTGAGAATCCTCATTCGTTCCTCTTTGTCCGACTTCTCTTCTTCCTCTCCTTTCTCCAACAATTCAATGGCCCGAATAGACCAAATACTCTTCTCGTCTTCAGAGAGATTCTCGAACTTGTCAAAGGCGTCTTGCAAATCGACTCGAATGAACGTTTTAATTATATGTGCACATTCCACTTCCCTCAAACAAATAATAAGACTAATTATGAATTAGTAACGTAAAAAGTCGTACTTGACGATTTGGATAATGTGAGGGAATAGTTGGGCGCTCTTGCATTCCCTCAACCATTTTTTCATCAAGAGAGAAGCAGTCTCGGAGCCGGTTGAAGACTGCAACCATGCGCTATCTAATCCTTTTATTAGCCGACACGACTGAGCCACCGTCCTATTATATACCTTACTCAACGTCCTATTATATATCTCTCAGAACAAATCAGAGCACAACGAATTTTGTTTTCCAATTGTTAACCAAGGTGGGGCAACCTGTCTTTGTGAAAGAACTGCGATTTCCATGAGCCTGCGAAGAACTACCACGACGCAATCTCTCCATCTCAATAAAGACACTGATTATTATGACAAGATAAGTAAATCATAAACACAACCTCGTATAAATATTCGTTGCATCACAAGTTCTAGCCAGCTTATCGGTTACGGTATCACATATTCTAAGTAGTTCGTCTGGAGTTATTTTTAGCGTCTGAACGAAAAATAAGAATATACTCAAAGAAAAAGTTTAACCTGGTTAAGAAATGCATTGTACAGAGTGATGAATACAGAGAGTTCGACAGGGAATTTCCAGAGATGATCCAGAACGAAGAGCAACACTTGACAACGGAACTACAGCAATATTTAAAGATGAAATAACAACAATGAGGTACCTCTGTTCTTGCCGGGCATATGTGGTCGATTCCAAGTAAGAGTAGCTCGGTGAATTCACAGAACAGCTTATTCTCATCCTTCTGGCACTCTCCGTCGAGGTATTCCACACACTTTCTCTGAAGCAAGTGGATGAATGCACGCCATCCACTGAACATACTAACCAATCTCTTGAAGTCGTTCTGGCAAAAGGAATCCATCGCCTTCTCCAATCTTTCCCTGTCCGGCTGTGTTTTACTTCCTCTTTGAAACTTAGCCAACTCTTTGTTCAGCTTCACAATATATGCTCCGATGGAGAGATCCTTCTGTGTAGAAGGCTGGCTTATTCGTGCAGACATTCTGAATTCTGAAAAGATTGTACAACAGAAGTAACACGAATGTGAGCATTTCAACGTGAAAATACAAATTGCACATTCAAACTAAAGATCCGCGGGAAAGAAGAATCCGGGAAGTTTTACCGCACTCGGCCGCGAAATAGCAGATTTGCTGACAGCGGGAATTGCTGTAAAGTAACTAATAACTTTGACGATTTGCTATCTGAAGTTATTTACAAGTCATCCTTAAAAAGAAAGAAAACTCATAACGTCCAAATCGATAATATTGTTATACAGTAGCGAACCTATAACCAATTTTCATGGTTGCCGTTTTAAAGCATTGAACGCGGCAATTCAAAAATATTTTTTAAAAATTAATCAATAAATTTACAGTAATCTTGGCCAGAATCCAGTATTTTCGTTGCGGGAGTTATTTTTGTACGTATTCTTATTTTATTGCTTACACATCAAAACGGGACATAGGTTACGTTCCGTTACGGAAGTTTTAATAAGCGTTTAACCGTACGTTTGCTAACTCGTAGCGTGTTAAAGGCGAGGTGGCGTATATTCGCCGCTGATGTGTTATGTTTGTTTTTAGGAGGAGGCACGACAGATCGAGAGAGGTGATAAGAGCATGAGAGATGAGTCGGGCACACGATGCGCAGAGTCAATGGCTGCAGATCGTCTCTCAACTTACAAAGAGGATCTCTCAAGCATCTAAGATCGTATGTCCACTCTCACTTTGTGTTTAACTCCTGTTCAGGTAGCTCTCGATAGAGGCAAAGAGCTAATTAACTGTTGCTTTGACCCGATAGTGAAGAGAACCATTCGAGGTTATGGTCCGAATCATCTCATTTGTGACCTTATTCAAGTTGCCGACCATGTTAGTTTGTTTTAATGGTTTGTTTTAAAATACTTGGATTACTAGAAACGTTTCAGGAACTGGAAGAGAATCGTTCGAGGAAGGAAAAAGTCAAAAATTTTACTCTGCACACACAAGTCTTCGAGTTCTCATGTCAATATATCCTCAGAGTTGCGAAATGTACTTTCTCTGTGTAGTCTTTGCGGGAGAATGTGCGTTGCAGCCAGAGTTCTTGGAACGGACAACCCGTTGATTATTCACTGGTACAAACGGCTGACAGAGTCTGAATTCGTTGCCCAACTGGAACAAAGTGCATTGCCCGTACTCAAGGAATACCTTGACTCGATCTCACCTTTCGATCTAAGCGAAACCGACATGGAAGGTAGTTCTGGATGCAGTATGCCTTATTGTCTATCCTTTGCAGAATTGTGGATGTTCTTGTGGGATCGAGTGAACAATGTGAAAGACGAGGGCCATTCAGTCAAATGTCATCTGGTTAATTTACTCGAATGTCTCTTTCCACTTCTCAAAGGATCGAAACAATCTTCGTTGGCTAGACAACCGTGGAATCTCATCAATATGATAGTGGAGAGTCTTGATCTAGAGAAGGCCGGCACTGAGTGAGTTGTGCTTATCATTCTCTCATATCTATGTAATTGGCCTTCTCCCCTCATCGTGGTTCCAGATTGTGGGAACGTCTGAGGGCTTGGCAATGGCCTGTTATGCTATGCATCATTCGACAGCTCATCCACGACTGGGGATTCATCTTTCGAGAACAATTAGTGCAGCTACTGGAGGTTAGGTGAACGGAAGATATGAAGTAGTCCGATATTTATTAGGGATGTGTTACGAAGATTGCGACCGAAATGGACTTCACAAAAACTGCTTGTGTAGGGGAACCGTGGAAGAAGGTAAGGAAGAGGGGGGGGGGATTGGTTGCACCTTCGGATAGGCAACCTATTTATGAGGAACCTGGTGGCTTAAAAGTATTCGCATGTATGACAAAGTTGTTTAAGGTGGAGAGAGGAATGGGAAGGGAAGAACATGCATGGTTGTTGGTGGAAGAATATCTGTTGATGGCATGCCCACGAAACACTCACTTCCATCACAATCCTTCTATTGTCACTCAACGGTTCGGAGAGTTTCTCGCACCCAAATTGGTCTGCAAATATGCCAAGTAAGATCTTCCTGGATAGCAGTCATCAGTCTCTTTAGTCACATAGTCTAATCATAGTAAGAGAAGTCTCTATACACTTGACTTTATTAGGAAGAGAAAGAGTTATATGTTCCCCATGTATTGTGTTCTCTTGCAGAGTGTCCACTTCCATGCGTGAACAAGCCCCCTCTTCCCTTTCCAATTGTCGATTAGTCGCGAGAGCGGTGGTCGTTCACTTTCTACTTCACGCTCTGAACCACGAGAAGAAACGGACCAGGGAATCGAGACTCCTCAAGGTATACGGTAGTCCACTCTGGGGTTCTAACCATAAGTCTACCCTTGGGTTTATTATACTTTTGAACTTTTGCATGCTAGGTTCAATCCAATAAGAACCATCAATTAAGTGTAAGCTGGGATAAATTTTTTATGCCTATTACTGAAAATAATGATACATCGTTTATTGCGTCTAATAATAAGGTTAACCAGGTGCATAACTTTTGGTTAGCCAGGTGTATACGGTAGTCTGGGTATGCGGTAGTTTACCCTCAAGGCGAGTGACAATTCAGCTGATGGTTGCCCTTGATATGGTCGAAGTGATGATATTGTTCTCTCAAATCCACGTCGATACGGCTCCTCCTAATTTCGTTCTCTTCACTCTTCACACTCTGACAAGAGTCTTCGCGGACAATTCACAAGTAAGTATCCTCGTCGGAGAGTTTATGCTGATTAAGTTTATGTTATTTTATTTAATTAATGTCAGGACTGTTCCATGATAGTACAGATAAAGATGAACAATGAGCTAAATTGAATAATCAGGAACTTCTCGAGATCTACCCATTCCTGTACACAGAAGTAGTCATCCATTCTCGTGACATGTCCAAGTGAGTAATTGATTGGATACTGCAGTGAATGCTACCGTATCAGGGATGAGTTGATCTGTCCTCTCGCTCGTCTTCTTCGTGTATTAGAAGAAACTCGAATTGACAATTCGGTCGATATTCCGAAATGGAATGAAATGGCTATGGACATATTCAATCGGAGTATCGGATGGACTCATGTCAACAGCGCTATCGATGAAGCAATGCGACTTGTCGTTCTTTTTGATGACGGGGTAGGTTACGGTAGATATGGGCAATGCAGAGAAAAATCGTTAAGATGCTGAAACAATCGAAGGAGGGAAGGGACAAGTACAAGAGACTACAACAGTTAATTGACGTATTGAGAGGAGATGAAGGGGCGAAAGAGGCAGTTACTGTAGTCGAACACATCAATACAAATTACGAATGGAGGGAGGCAGACTCGTTCATTAAGGATAGTAGAGTCGGGAAGGAGGAATGGAGGTTGGCGAGTAGAGTAGGCTAGTCTGTATAGGGACAGGGGAAAAATACTGTATTTGATTATATTTTTCGGGGTGAGACCCCTCCCACTACGTCCTGAATAGAGTAGTATGCAAATTAAGAGAGTGCAGGTGAGAGAGCATGGAAATTAGAGAGACGCAGAGACATTCGGAATTTCGGAACTCGGACTGGTAAAACGTCGTGCCTCAATATTACGTCGGATCCGACGTAACCAAGGCACTTTTTGCTGTAAAAATTTACAGAATCAAAGCACTTTGGCCTCCAACGCTATCGTTTTCTGTGCTATAAACTATGCTATATTCTGAGCTTTTTAACGTGAATCAAGGCACTTTTTCTTCTAAAAATCAAGGCTCTTCAAAATTCAACGACGTTACTATTTGATCTATGCCCCTCCCGCCCGCAAACCGTCGTTTACTATGAAATGACCCATACCGCACAACAAAATTCCCCCACTGCTGTTCTAAATTCTCGATTTACATGCCCACCCTACCGCCGCTAGAAAATTACCCCTACCATAAAATAAATTTCAAATGCGAGTATTTATCCCCTGTATAGCGAGCAGGAGTACTGTAGACTAGGCTATAGGAGGAGGAGAGGAGTACTGTAAGTTGCAGGTTCCGAAAGGAAATGCTGTGTTTCCTTGTGGATCGAGTGGAAGTTGTGGATGTGTCATGGACTGTAGTGAATATCTGTAGATTGATACCTCGGAGGGAAAAGAGAAGAAAGAAGAGAGAAAATGAATTGGAAGGAGTGGAGAGAAGACTGCAGGGGGTTATGATGGAGAGGAGGGAGAGAAGAGAGGAAGAGGGGGGCGACAGGGAAGGACCGAGTACTTATGTCATGGAAGTGGTCGAGTTCGTGATTGACAAGATGGACAATGTTGGTGAGTGGTCATTCTCTGGTATTGCCGCCTCACTAGTTTCCCAGCAAATTTCACACTAGTTTCCTAGCTAGTTTCCTAGTGAGAAAGGTGCTGGGGAAACTAGTGAGAAAGTCGCTAGGAAACTAGTGAGGACCACCTCTCCCCAGGTAGGACAAAAGTTGGGAAACTAGTGAGGAGATTTCTGGTTTCCTAGTAGGGACCTTTCCATTGCCCCCCCCCCCCCTTCCCGTTCCCCTTCCCCCAGTTCATTCTTCAGTCCCACGCCACAGAGAAGGTGTTACTTCATAGTAATGGTACTTTATAGCGCAGTCATAAATCAATTAAATCGTGACAATAAATATCGCAATACAAAAATACGACGATTTAAAAAGCAGGAAGGATTTATAACATATCCAAAAATATAAATTTACC
>LS837856.1:534371-586253 GCA_900490955.1 Micoletzkya japonica
CCCCCCCTCATTCACTTATCCCTTCCTTCTCTCAGATCCGAGGAGTCCCTGCGTACAATCGAGAGACGTTCGAAGTGTGGCGTCGATTCTCTGATTTCCTTGGTCTTCATGAAAAACTGGCAGACAAACTACAAGGAAGGGGGGTCATTCTACCCCAGCCTCCCGAGAAGAATATCGTGAGTAGGCTATTCCGTCTCTTTAACTATTCATTCTCTCATTTACCGTATACCCGTAATTCTCTTGTAGGCCGTTCTGTCGAAATCGAAATCGTCGGATGGAATGGTGGAGCAAGCTTCCCTTCGCAAGAGACTTCTCGAGAGGTTGGTCTACCCTTCGAAGAGGCTTATTTGTACTCGAAATGTTGTGAATTGTAGTAGATATTGACCAGTGTCCATGTTATGCATACACACAGGCCCGATCGAGAGTGGTGGGATCCTCGTTTTGTTAGAATCAAGACTAGGTTGGCACAACATTATATGCTGATTACTGTAGAATTATTGTAGATTAATCGAAATTTTAACTTATGCATTGGGATGCTGTAATCTGCAATTCTGGACAGTAACTTTGCCCCATTATGATGCATGTATCTTGTTGCCCTCCCTCCTATTCCCTCCCCTTGAGATACATGAACCGTCTAGTCTCCCATCCTTCCCTTCGAATCGACTGTGATCTCCGTGACTTCATTACCCTTCAAATTGAACTGCCTAAAGCAACGAATACAGCGACTCTCTCGTCGGGGGGAATGAAAAGGATTCTGAAGAGTGTGGGGGAGGTGAGGGGAGTGAGGGAGGGGGAGGGAATGACGGAAAATTGAAGGCGTTCACGAAGATGGCGGTACACATGGAAGAGGGAGATCGGTGGTTCGAACACATGCAGAGTCACACTGATGAACAAGAGGTGAATAGGAGAGGGGAGGGGTATACGGTAGGGGAGGGAGTACGGTATAGGAAGGAGGATACTGTAACCCGTGTGTTCAGGATGCTATTCGACGGATGCATTCCATCTCGGAGACCCTTGTGCAAACTCGACGAGATCTGGCAAATGTTGGAGACACCTTTTCAAAGGTTTGTTTGTTGAACTACACTGTATTGGATATGCATTCGACATTCTTTGATGATTTGTTAGAGAATAATTACATGATTTATTGTTTGACAGTATTACGGTAGCATGATTGAAAGTATTGCTGTCAGGCTCTATCCCTTCTTGCTTCGTGTGAGGAAAGTACTGCTCTCGCCCGTTGTCTCTCTCATCTCACTGAATTGGAAGAGAACTCTTCCACTCTCTGGAATAAACAAGCTGATGCCGATACTGCGGTCAGTCTGCTGATTACTGTAGAATACCGTACTTGCACAGATTCTGGCTGAGACCCTCGGTGAATATGTTTCACTCTTCAATTCACTGCGAAATGCGTTCTGTGAGAGACATCGGGTATGGCACAATTGGCAGACTGCACAACAGAATATCACGAAGAAGAGGGAACAGAAGACACGGTAGGTATAGGGGGTACTGTAGATGGAAGGGGAGGGATACGGTAGGTATAGGGGGTACTGTAGATGGAAGGGGAGGGATACGGTAGGTATAGGGGGTACTGTAGATGGAAGGGGAGGGATACGGTAGGTATAGGGGGTACTGTAGATGGAAGGGGAGAGATACGGTAAGTATAGGGGGTACTGTAGATGGAAGGGGAGTGATACGGTAGTCATGGAAAAGGACTACGGTATGGAGGGTATTGGTGTTCAGATTGGAACTGTCGGGAAAGACGGATCGATTGAATAGTCTGAAGGCAGAGACTGAAGAAGCCGTGCAGAAGGCCGATGAGTTGGAAGCCACTTTTGCGAGGATCTCAGAGGAGATTAAGAAGGAAGTAGCGAGGTGAGAAGGGGGGGGGGAGAGGGTTATGGGGGAGAAAATGGGGAAAAGAGAAGGGATGAACAGCGGGATTGTCATTGTTAGGTTCGACGCGACTCGCAAGAGGGATATCAAGGCGGTTCTCGTTCGATTCCTCGAGTCTCTATTGGCTACCCAGGAAGAGGTACTCTTCTCTTCTCTCTTCACATTCCTCTTCTGACCATCTCCGTCTATTCAGTTCTATTTCCTCTCTTCATTACTACGAATTCATTGCAGATGCTCAAGGTCTGGCAACGATTTGCCCCCGAAACAGCTGTAATTATCACGTGATTTGATAGTGCAAAGCTCTTTCCCCTTTGTTCCTTCCTCTGTATTCTACTATACCTCTCATCACTTTTATTCTCTTGATTCACTCTCCCAACCACGGTTTTATCCCCGTTTTATACTATACTGTTACCTTGCATACGTATTTATTCCGGTTTGACATTTCGTCCCCTGTAGTACAGAGAAGCAATCATATTTATTATCATTAATAATATATCTATTAAATCTGTGTTACAGATTATACTGTGAATAAGAATTCTTATATAAGCAAAATAGTTTCCGCATGTACAGTGGTATGCTAACAACAGATAAAACAACACGTATAACGATTTGGCAGAACCCAGAAAACGGGGGAAAATATAGAGAATAAGTGACTCGTTCACTTAATGTATTCACCATCCACGAAAGAGGAATAGCACGGCCCGATTCACTTGTGAAATAGTATATCCCTATTTGGAAGAATACCCGGAATGATCTCTGACTGATTTGTAAGTATCGAATTGTGTAAAGAAGGAGAATAAGCAGAATCATAAATGAATAGACTAATGTCTAACAGGGAAAGGGTGTGCTTCAGTGTTGAATACCCATTCATCCAAGGGAAGAGTGGAATCGTCGAATATGAGATACAAGTACTTGAGGGTCTCTGCTAAGAGGAAGGACTGTTGCACGTCATCATGTTCCAGTCTGTCTGCGTTGTACACGTCGCGAATTCCCGAGAAGCCAGACCCAATCTTAAGACGCATTTGCATACGGCAGATTTCCTACAGTACCTGCCTAATGATTTAAATAAGTGTACGTTTCAGGCAATACTCACCCTCGTGTACTTCTCCAGAGCATTGACCACATCCCAAGCCCATTGTCGATATTTCTCATTCTTCGTTATCCTCCACAAATAGAACCATCCCTCCACAACCTATAATAATGATATTTCCGAGAAAACTATTAAATATACATTCTTTTCTGGAGCTCTTCTTTTCCAGAAGGTACTTTCTCTATCGAAAATTGCATGAATCTATTAGACGTGGATACCTCTGGTCGTAGAATGTAGTACTTGTCTCTGGATGAGGTTGCCTCTTCATTCTCATTAATAAATTGAAACGATTCCGGTCCCAAGCCAGTTTCTAGGAAAACCATTAGTAAGACAAGTAAGTACAGTAATCTCACTAGTTCGTACGTAGCTCTCATGGCAAGTCTTGGCGATCTCTTCAGCCAATCGCATGTAATGACTTCTGGTCTCTGTCTTCGGCTCATTCTTTGCCTGAATCAGTACTACGGTATTTACAGTATCATAGGAGAACAGAATTCACAGGACGTATTCTTTTTTCAATTCTTAAGGAGCAGACTAGACAGTAAACTATAAAGGTAACTCACTTGAAGTGCGAACATTCCTGCAGAGAAACATGCGAGATGTTCCATTTTGTGTTCGACTCGATTTCCACGCAGATTGGCAAAGTATCTGGAAATACGGATTAAAAAATTTGCTATATAGCTCTATACAACAACTATCTCTAATTTTGAATTATCCAATGAGCTTACTGTAGTTTATCCCTCTTGCTCACGTACAACATCTTCTTTTCCATTGCGAATATCACTTTATCGTAAACATTCTTCGATACCTTCAAATAATATTTTGTAAATACTTATAATCATGCGTGAAGTCACTGTAGCATAAAAGCAAGAAGACGTAAAAAATGATTACCGTATTTCGTTTATCTTCGATGAGCCATGTTTTCAGCAGATATTCATAGTACGAGTCAGCCATCGCTCCCATTGAAAAATCTCCTACAAAAACGTCAGTACAAGTCATATTTTTAAATCTTTTATCCAATATCTGTATATCACTAACTAGAACACGTTGCATGTAATAAACAGAACTTACGTGCTCCCCATTTGCCAGTCTGTGGGTTGAGATAAATTGGAACGAGTCCGTCGGGCTTATCCAGTTCAGAGAGGACTTCGTTGATTCGAGCAACCTGGACCACGTATTGCTATATCAGCTGATTACGTAGACCATCACTATCAACTAGTGGAAAAACAATAATTTATTATACTTTGGATTGAAAGTTAAGCGGCATACCTTTAGTGAGAAAATCGGATCTCCAGTCAGATTGGACAAATAATCGAATTCCATTTGAAGAGAACCAAATTCAGCGAGAATGGAGCATCCACCAGCAGCCCAGTTGTAGTTTGATACTCGACCGGTTTGTGGGTTAATCAGGGAGTACGGAATGCCTCAAGGCAAGGGGTAGAATAAAAAGGATTACGGTAGTTCTACCAGTGGGAGTATCGAAAGCAGGTAGAAGGATCCTTGCAACTTCTTCAGCTTTCCTCAGAAAGAGTCCATCTTTGGTAAGCGCGTACGTCGAGAGAAGACCACCCACGAAGCGGATGTTCGTCTCGAAGACAGACAAGTCGCCTCTCTGGGATACGGTAGAACAACGAGGAGGTGATACGGTACTCACCACACTGTTCTTCAGATCGAGACTCATCTCCACCCATTTTCTGGCATCTTCGAATTCAGATAATAATCCCGATACCCAGAGAGTGTCGAGTGAATCGACTATTGTGGCACCTAGTTCCCCTCTACCGAATACTGACCTGAAGAGCTCTTTACTCTTCAATTCGTCCGTCTCAACCCACCCTGAGTGTCCTTTCTTCGAAATCGGCTTAAGCTCGTTAGAGCCCCATGCATACTTCTTGTACCCGTCCCAGGCAAATTTGATCATCTACAAAGAAATGTTACATAGAAGAGTTACATAGAGAAAGGCAGCCAACCTCTTTGACTTTGTTTCTCTTTCCCTCCGGTGTAGAAGAGTCTAATGATAAAATCTCCGAGCTTCGTGCATTGGGCAGAGGAGGAGCGGGAATGTTTCCTTCCCTTTCCACTTTCTCTATCAACGCCTTCTGGTCTCTCGCAACGTCGATCTTACGTGCTCCCGGTCTAATAAATAAGCTATGAGAGGGCAGGATTACAAGGAAATACCTCAGATGTTGGACCGCGATGAGAGTTTCTTCGTCCTTCGGAAGCCATAAGAAAGAGGAGAAGCAGATACAGAGAAGGACGAGGAATCCGAGAAGGGCAACATGCGACTCTTTGATTCTTATCGAGGACATCTCCACTTGATCACTAGGCTCTATCGCATCTGAATGCACGAGCTGTAGTCACATGAAAGCAGACGAAATCCCATAACCGTAAGCCACGTTCTCAATAAAGGTGAAAAAGTGGTACACATATTGACAAACTGCTGACTACTTTAGTAAACGTCGACGAGTTGCACACGATTATCACACACAACTGCATAGTGTACTGCATGTGACAACTACGTGAAGAGTAGACTTGGTATACTACTCGTGGTCACTCTTCGCTCCCCTTTACCTAGACCATGACATATTCCCCAATCGCCTGAGTTTTTGGGATAATTGATATTCTTTCATGTTATAGTTTTATCTCCCTCCATCTCTCTCTAGACCCACACCATTTTAAACAAGCATGAAATATATCAAAAGTGGTAATTTTTTATCACTCAGCGAGTGGTTCTGAATGGAAAGTTTAAGATATATTATCGCAATTTTACATGGCTTTGTAAGCTCATACTGCAATGTGGTTTATGCCCGTCTTCATATATTTTGTATCAGAGCCTCGAAAACGATTAAACTATCTTCATCGCGTTCCTCTGTTTTCGTTTAGTGATGTTCGAGTTTGCTTTGAGGTGTTCCGTATGATATGACTATTTGCAGAATGCCTCAAGTCGTAAGCTCGGTCCTGAGACTGGGTCGAATCCTACGGGTGGGGGACTCATATCGGGGAATAGTCTCGATACGTGCATGCAGCACCGCCGAACCCCCGCGACCTCCGCGAGGCAACAACTGCAAATCGTGTGGAAAACCCCTGAAATCAGCAGCGGGAATTCGTGAGTTGCATGTTTGTCTGTTCTTGTAGTCTTTGAGTGATCTAATTAAGTTGGAGAGATGGGATAAGAAAGAGGAAGAAGAACGGTGTGAGAGTGCAAAGTACGTGATCAGAGTGAGATACACTAGAACTGTCGAGTGCACTCGCTAAACAATAGACGAACACATCATTCTCACGTTGTCTCCATGTGAACTCAGTGCTTTTATGACCACCCCATACTCTACCAGTTTACAGGTGGTTATTCCTATTATTCCATGAATACGTTATCGAGAGTTTATCGTACCAGTTAAGCTTCTCCTCGGTACTTGGTGTGCGAATCATGCAACAAACTATACACGGGAGGCACGGTAGAGGATACGGTACATCGATTGGACATGTTGAAGACGGAACAGAGAAGGTCTCCCCCTTATCCCTCGCAGGTATGTCAGTCTATTCCCTCACCCAACCCATATTATAGGTTGCTGAATACTTGGACAAGTTCGTGGTTGGTCAGCAACAGGTTAGTGTCTCCCTTATCTCATGAGACTTGCTTACTCTAAGCAATGATGGTATTGTAATGGAGTGACGTGGTCAGAGGCAGCCTTTGATTGATTGCATCTTATCGTTCTTCTGACAACACTCATACACTAGCAGCTTATTTCTTCAGAAGTGAAATATAAGCAAAAGTAAATGGAGACTATTGAAATGAAGTGTTTGTCAGGCGAAGAAGACGTTGTCAGTGGGAGTGTACCAACACTACCGTAGACTCGAACACAACACAGAGACCGGTGCCATGTCTGCCGCCTCTTCCGCCTTCGCGTCTCCCGATACGAAAATGCCTCGAGGAGTACTGTATCAGGTACGGTAGATACTGTCTACTCTAACTCATATACGTGAGTCTAATCGATGAGTACTATCGTGACTAGTTGCAAGTACGAGCGAAAACAAAAGTGCACGAATGGTTGAGGGCATGCACGAAGCTCGGAGATTGTCGTTGGGTCGCCGACCATAATGTTGATTGTTTCCCAAAGTCAATGTATTTGTAGGAGGAGCTGCGTCACGGGGGTCATTCCCTGTCGATCGGAGGACACGTGCCCCCAGGCACTCCCACCTCCCCCTCCTCCTCCCCCCAACAACGACCTCTCTTCCGTTCTCTTCCCGACAAGGAACCTCCGCTTCGACTCGAGAAGGTTACTTTCCTTTTTGAAGATGCAATCCTAGCGATCTTGCTTGCATGAGCCCTTATCACACGTCAATTATGTGTATCATACCGTACCGAAGGTGTACTGTAACGTAGAAGCCTTGCAGTCGAATATCCTGCTAATCGGTCCGTCGGGAGTGGGGAAGACCTTCGTTACACAAACTCTAGCGAGGGTACTCGATGTGCCTATTGCACTCTGTGACTGCACTTCCATGACACAGGTCTGCTCTTATTTCATCTCTCTTCCTTGAAAGGAATGGAAAATACATTATTGCCAGAAGATATGCGAGTTTGCAGGCTGGATATGTGGGAGACGATGTCGAATCTGTCATACAAAAACTAGTGCAGGTATTCATTGTGTTTATCATACTTATTTGGTCATTTATGCTTCCTTTCATGAAATGAGGATTTCCATGTTTGCGAATAAAGTGAGTGATATTAGTATTGCTATTACCGTATTGCTTGCAGGCAGCTGGTGGCAACGTAGAAAGGGCTCAGCAGGGAATTGTCTTCCTCGATGAAATCGACAAGGTATTTTATTCCGCGTTTGTCTTAGACCAATAATAAAAAAGACATACCGTATCCCTTTCAGATCGCCGCAGCTAACGAAGGACACTCTCACGCATACAGGGACGTGTCAGGGGAAGGTGCGTCTTATTCTTTTACTTAAAATGAAGTAAATACTCATCCCTGAAACAAGCAAAAGTTAGATGAATACATTATTATTACCATTGTAGGAGTGCAACATGCTCTTCTCAAACTGGTAGAGGGAACAGTGGTAAATGTGAAGAGTGGACGTAAGGGAATGGGGGCTCAACAGGATACGGTACAGGTACAGTAACTTGCTGTCTTTTCGTCCATTTCTCCATTAAAATGTACCTCTCCACTATTCCTCCCCAATGTACCATCTACACCACCTACAGTACCCCTACAGTACCCTGTTCAGGTAGACACAACGGACATTCTCTTCGTTGCCTCAGGGGCCTTCACTGCGCTGGACAAGATTGTGGGCACTCGATTGGATAAGAAGACGCTCGGATTTGGTTTGTGTCTCTTGATTAGTGGGTTGAATACAACTAAGTGCTGCAAAGGAAACAATAACGACACATTTCATCTAAATTGTAGTTAGAAAGCACGTTTCTAATTTTGTAACTACTCTTGGGTCAGCCTGAACAAATGTGAGTGCAGGATCGACATCGGGGACTCGTCGAATCTCAACGGAGGACAGAGAGAGTGAAATTGCGAGGAAGAGGGATGCTCTGCTTGCACAGGTAACTACTACCACCCCCTTACCCCGTCCTCCTAATTACTAGTGCCCCCCTTCAGGCTGACCAGGGAGACATCATTCAATTCGGAATAGTCCCCGAATTGTGCGGCCGTTTCCCCGTCCTCGTTCCCTTCCATTCCTTCGACAAGGTATGTCCCTTTCCCTCCTCTTTTACCTCCTTCTTTCTCATCCCCTCAAATATGCATATTCCCTACAGGAAATGCTCGTCCGTGTCCTCACGGAACCCCACAATTCCCTCATCGCTCAACTCAAACTTCAATTCGCCATTGACAATGTGAGTCTAGGGATACTATTTATTTCACTGTGTATACCCTGACGTATTTACAAAGTGAAATATATCCCACGCAGGTTGAACTGTCATTCTCGGCTGAGGCCCTTGAAGAGATCGCGGAGATGGCATTGGAGAGAAAGACTGGAGCGAGAGCTCTTCGATCCATTGTAGAGGCCGCCCTCCTCGATGCTAAGTTCCATGTTCCCGGTGAGTATCGATGGGTTACGGTATGAATGAGAGAAGAGTACGGTAGGAATGAGGGGATGGTACGGTAGGAGGGTGATGAGAGTACTGTACAGGATCGGATATCGAGGGAGTTCACGTGACTCGAGAGGCTATTCGAGGGTTGGAGAGTGTTCTATTCACCAGGAGGGAAGAACACAAGACCGCTGCCTTGTCCTGATCACACGGTAGTACCATCCCCCTAGTTAGTTCTCCCCACAGAATCCCTCTCCCCCTTACCGTACCTCTCCCCTACAGTACCCTTTCTGTCCCCTCTCTACAGTACCCCATCCCCATCCCTCCATGTACACCGGGTCTTTCCCTTCCCTTCCACTTGTATCGATAGAGATCGAGATACTGTACATATTTCACTGACTAACTATAAGATTATGTCGACAGAGACTGTATTTGATTGAGATAGAGAGATAAACGACAAAGTCATGTCTATTTTTGTGCGTACATGACATCTCAAACGTTTATCCAAATGCATAACATGTAGTTTAACTATAATTACTCTGTTAGCTAACTTTGTGAGAGGAGGGAAAGAGTTGTAACTCGGTAATTATTACTGTAGAATAATTTGATGAGCGTTGGAAAGACTGCACTCTAGTTATGGAGAGTACGGAGTATCTAGGGAAGGAATCCGCCCTTTCGAAATATGGAAGATAATTAGATTAAAAGAGCGGAAACTTTCTTTGAGATGAGGACTTTCACTCGGAATAAAAAAGAGGAAAGTACACCTGACAAGGAAAGGTATTAGTAATTAGATGAGGGATAGAATGGATAAAACACGCACTTACTAGCTAGCCATGTTGAGAGAGATGAGACCAGAAGGGATAAAGGGAAGAGGGACTAGATTAGGGGGGAGGGAGATACTGCGTTGTGGAGAGAATGAAGCACAGTTACGGTAGTTATGATGGGCCCGTGGGTGGTTATGAGAGGAGAGGGGAACCAGGGAAGGAGAGAAGAGGTATGGAGGAAGGGGGAGGGGAGGGGCAATATTAGTTATTTGTACTATCGATTGTCCTATTTAATGAGCCTCTGCTAGGGACTCTCTTCCCCTTTCTTCAGAAGTGGCTTTCCCTCGTCGTTCTTAGTAATGTTCTGTGTAGATCCGTGAGGGGACGGTCGAATGACCTTAAAGGTGGTGTAAACAGAATTTTTGTGGCACTCTTCAGGTATGCTTTTTATGATTTTGGGGCATTAATTCAAGACAAAAGCATCGAAAAAATCAAAAACATACGCAAATTACTGAGAAAACGTGATTGAAAATCTGCTTGATGTACAGGGAATTCAAAAAATAAAGGCGCGAACAATTATTTAGATCCAATACAGTAAGATATCCGCAGAATAGTTTGCGGAAAATTACGTTTCGTCGAATGTTTAGCTCGACTTTCATTACCGTAATCTTTTGAGTCTGCACAGGCTCTTCGTGGTGGGAGTTTTGACTGTCATTCTATTTACACCACCTTTAATCTCCTCTTCCCTTCTCATTCCTCCCCTCCCTCACCTTTATCATAATCGGGTCCTCCTCGTCATCTTCAGGTTGTGCCAATCGGGGTGTTTCATTGTCACTGTAACTCCATACTCCACTCTAGTCTATCCATTATCCCCCCCTCTCCTCTCCGTTCCCCATCACTCCCTCATCCCCTCCCTAACTCACTTCTTGGGTGACATTTTGGTAAGCGAGTTCTTCGAGTCAACATGTGTGATGTGCTTCCACATTCCCGAGTTGTTCACCTTAATAATTAATGAGATGATGAGGATGAGGGAATCCAAGTGAACGAAGGGTACATTATTCATTATCGTGTGAACGAGAAGTGAAGGAGAACGCTCAAAGAGACTACCGTACCTCCTTCGAGATATTGATCTGATGACTTGGTTCCTTGATCGCAGCCAGAGGGATCTTGATGACATTACCCGATGTCATGGGAATGTGCAAGTGAGCCTGAATAGAGGAGATAATAAAGGAAGAATGGAGATATACAGAGGGTTACCGTATTCTCACTCTACATAGACTCATATACAAGAGAACATCTCAATCGCAGTGAGGTTAAAGCGAGTCAGACGAATACATTGATTGCCGTGTATTCAACTCAAAAGAAGACAACATTGTGCACATTATTAAGTAGTCTATTATATATAGTTCATGCACTCTCGACTTTCAGTAAATATTAACGTATTGTAGTGAGTGAACGACCATTCGTACTCAACTTAACAGGCAGGGCCAGGATGGGAGGGTATGGGCCCTAAATCTATCAGGTAACGGGCACAACTACCGTACACCTTCCCCTAAAGTCCTACCGTACTCCTACAGTACTCACCTCTGTCTTGACTGCATGAATAGTAGTCTGGTTCTCATCGAGGTCAATCTCTACTGGTTCTCCCTGTAAATACATGCCTCATGTGGATACTCTCCCCCTCTCCCTCCTCTACACACAGTTGTACACTGACATCGACAATCTTCTTCTTCTGATCCTCCTTCTTTCTCAGATGGAAATCAGGCATCGGGTCATCGAGATACTTGAGATCGTTGGCAGTGAAGAAGACTTCGATCAACTTGCGAACGGCCACCATTACGACGAGCTGAAGAAGAGGCTATTGTTGCAAGGGGGATGAGGAGATAGTTTAAGAGGGGGGACGGGGTAGGGAGGCCTACCATGATGGGGAAGAGAATCGACGTCGACTTGATCGATTTGACCACCCACAGAACAGCCAAACATGTCGTCTTAATTAGGAAATTCCATACGAATAAAGGAAAGCAAGTAAAATATAATGAATGGCTTACTTGGAAGAGAGTGAAGAGATGAATCTTGCGAATGGGCACATGCCGAATGTAGATGGTATCGGGCTGGTATCTGAGAGATGTAAGGGAATGAAAGGGAAATGGAGAGACCTTACTTCATAGGCATGAGCAGAAGCAGAATTCGATCGAAGAGTTGAATTCCCCCGAGGGCTGCAATGCCCATGTACAGGAAGACTCCGTAGAGAACAGGCATTGGAATACGACCGAGAACTCCCGTCATCTCAAGAGGGTACGGTAGGCTGAGTGGGTTAGGGGTACGGTAGGGGAAAGGGTTGAGAGGGTACGGTAAGGGACGTACCAGGACGGACAATCCAATGAGAACGAAGGTGAGGGTGCCCGTGAGTCTTTGTTCCCTCACACCGACGAACTGAGCCACTTCTCCCGGGGCCTTCGATTCCGATTCCACCTTAGAAAACCTCATTCATCGCATCCTCACAACCTTATTCATCCTCTCCTTCATATAAACAATCTCCTCTCTCAATAATAATTCAGCTATTATCATCTGTTCCATCTTTGATTCTTCTTTAAACGTGTGTTTCTTGTAAAGGGCATAAACTACCTATCAATCTCTCCTCGATATACCTTGAGTGAGTTGATGTGGTTAATGGAGAGAACGGTGGCAGCCACGTAGATAGGGAAGCCTAGCCATCCCACGATGAGAATGAGGACAGCGAGGACGAGAAGGTCCAGATGGTACCCACAGCCCTTCTTCAGCTTGTTCTCCTTCCTATTCACGATGACTGTCGTGATCTGTTGATCCATGAAGATGAGAATACACGCGAGGATGGCCGGGATTACGGCCAGGGGAGCCGTCCACAAGGGGTTGCCATCGAAGGGGGAGATCAACCAACCACGGCCATCCCAGGTAGGCTGAATGACGGTATGGTAGATTGAGAGGGGAGGGGTACGGTAGACAAGAGTACGGTAGGGACTCACTCTGAAGGTGGAGGGCACGTTGAGTTTGGGAGTGTTGATGCCAACGATGGCATCTACAAGAGTCATGAGTCCGATGGCTATCATCACTGCGAAGTCGGAGAGGAGCTGACGGACTCGCGAAGGGAAGTAACAGCTGTTGCGACACTTCTGAATACCGTATCCATTCGACAGTACTGTATCTCCATTCGTCGAAGACTACAGTAGCCAATGAGCCGTCTACAGTACCTTGAGAGCCATGGACAACACGAATGTTCCCAGGGCAAGAATGACAGACATGAGCAGCTTGTCGTAGAGAGGATAACAACCAGGACCGTCGAAACGACCGAAGAGATCACGGCATTGGTCCAGTTTAACCTGTTAAGGAGAGGGTTGAGGGGGTACGGTAGAGGGAAGATAGGGGGGGTACGGTAGGTGTATACCGTACCATGGAGTAGTCGAGGTACGTGTCGTTGACCTTGATTCCCCATCCGTTCTTCTCGATGAGTTCCTGTGCTTTGTGTGCATGGGTGTCAGTCATCGGACCCGCTGCGATGCATCGACAAGTAGCAAGGGGATCCGTGCGGGAGTACTCGATCACGTCCAGTTGACCTCAAGGGTACGGTAAGGGGGAGGGACGAGGGGGAGGGGAGGAGTACGGTAGTATACTGTATCCTACTGGTGGGCAAGTATATCGTGAGTGTGACTGACTGTTGATCTTCCACAACTTCATAATGGCCTCGTAGATGAATATGACGGCGATGAGAGTAGCGAAGGATTCCTCAGTGAATCGAGTGATAAAGGACACCTCGAAGGGACTGTTATTCCAAGGGAAATGGAAGAAAGTAAGGAGAAGACGCAGTTCCTTCTATTAATCATCCCTTCGCAGTCCCCTTCCACTCACTAATGAACTCATATCAGTGATGCAGAGAATGAAGATGATGAGTGAAGTCCAGACGTGCACCCAGAAACGGAAGGACAGATACCTTAACTGTCACTCTCTTCCCTCCAATCCTCATTTTATCTTCCTCTTCTCAATGCTCACTTGATTCCCATTCTAGCACACATATCGAATACGATAGTTTCGAATACGAGTACTGGTCCAGTTGATCCGATGATAGTGAGGGGTTGGCCGGAGAAGAGATGGTACACTACACCGCAGATCGCTCCTCAAGAAGAATGGGTAGTGACTAGAGTCTAGTCTCGCTGCTCACCTCCAATGAGATTCTCCATTGCTGCCATTCTCTGGTGAGTCGCTTCTTCCAGTAATCCCCCGAAGGTGACGATTGGGGCAAGAAGAGCAAAGTACATGAAGCATGTTGTGGCGACGCATCTGAGAGGGGGAGGGAGAGGGATACGGTAGGGGGATTGAGGGGTATGGTAAGGTTATGGGAGGAAGCGTACAGTAGCTGGGATGCTGTAATAGCTTGACATTACAAAACGGTTACGGTAGAATGGACAAGGGCTTACTGTATGTTGAGTGCATCGGTGAAGTCGGAAAGATAGTGTGGAGCCTTTCTCTTTATGTCAAGGATAAGGCCTCCGAATAACTTGCCCGTTCTCTTCAGAGCTGGGTCGTTTCCGTGACCTTAACTAATTCATTCTATTATTATGATTCACATTCCCCCATTTCCTTCAAGGCTACTTCCTTGGTTCTTCGTAACTTCCCCTTAACTCGTTTATGTTCAAGTGCCCATTAAAGACCATCGAAGCTTCGGCTAATCAAGCAAGTCACAAAAGTGAAGAATTGAGACAAGAAAGAGAAGACTACCAAAAGTGTCGCTAAGCATAAGCGTCCTCTTGTATACGCAACCCATGATCCATTTAAATATACGGACTCAAAGAACGATCACCTCAAGCGCTCTGATGTCAAAACATAAAACAGAGTGAATCACACGAGATCCGAATGGAAAGTGATATGCTGTCTCTCTCGAAAGGGTTGAAGAGGATGAAAAAGAGGAAGAATAGAGAGGAAAGAGAAAAAAGGGGGATAAATAAATAACATTAAATGGCTAACAAAGATTACATTCAAATATGCAAAAGGAGACGTAGTTGTTATTAAAAAAAGCGCAGACGCTATTTTTAACAGGCTATAAATACCTGGCACAAGATATAAAAATAAAGAGAAGAGCAAAGAGAGTAGAGGAAAGACGAAGTTTACGCGATTTTTCATCTAAACAAGCGAGATTGCGGTAAACACAAATTACCGTCGAGAATTGCATAGGAGCGGCGAGGGAATGAGATAAGAGGGAAGTTACTTTGTTGTATACCGTAACCTCTGGTGAAGGGGTTACGGTAAGTCATAGGAAGACAAGACTGCCGTACCTTCTTCCTCGTGGGGTTCCTCTTTGCCGGGGGCGATGATCGTGCCGGGAACCTCTTCCAGCAGCAGTTCCTTGCCCACCTCAACCCACCCCATACATACCGTACCCCCCTCATCTTCCCCCATTCACTCACATGCTTCCTCTTCTCCTGACTCGGTACACACGACGGCGGTTCAATGCGAATGGTCGGGTCCCACTCTCCAGGGGGGAGTACGGTAACCTGCAGAGGGGATATGATCAAGGATAGATCACAGATCAGAGATCAGAGATAAACTTGACATACTTGATCGAGGAACTCGTCGATTCCATCGAGGAGATCCTCTCTCTTGCGTGCAGAGAAGGCGACATCGTGGAAGACCTGAAGGAACCCTCTCCATATCTCATCTATTCTCTACTTTCCCCTCACCATCTCCCTACCGTACCTTTACATCTTTCTCCTACCGTATTCCTTCTCCCCTACAGTAATCTTCTCTATCGTACCTCATCCGACATGAGAGTAGCGATAGCCCTTCCGATCTCCCTGTACTGTTGTCCATTTCCTTGAGGGCCGAGAAGGACGAAGATGAATCGAGTGGGAACGGGAACCTAGTGGAGGGATGGAGGGGATGGGTACGGTCGCTATGACTATTCACTCTTCTTCATCCCTTCCATCACACTGGTAGTCATATCTAGTACTACTTCCGTGAATTCGCGTATGCAGTAGTCTTTCTCTCTCTCCAAACCCTAGTTCTTCTCAGTCTCTTCCCCCCCTTCATCCCTCCAAATCCTCACTTCAGTCAAGTCTCCTAGAACCGAGGCAGTCTTGAGTCGAATGAAGGCGCATATGTGATGTTGAAGGAAGTCAACCTGAGCACAGATGCGTTCTCCCCTCAATGAGTAGCTGTCCCACAGGGGATTCCCCCTTTCCTCCCTCCCTCTCCCTCTCTGTATCCCCTCTTCTCTCCCTGTAACCCCCTCGACTTCATCTCCTTATTCCCCTTCAATTCTCAATTTTCCTCCCATTCTGCTCTCCACTAAACTCACTACGTCATCACAAACTCCGCCCTCTTCCCTCTGCATCCCTCACTTCCTTCATCCCCCTCTAGACCCCTTTCCCTCTCCCTCATGAGAGAGTAGGAGAGGTGAGCATGAAAAGGAGAGAGAAGAAGGAGAAAAGAAAAAGGGGAGGATTCCCTTGAAATGAGAGAACGAGAAGGTTAATCAGGTGGATAGGGTGATCTATGGGATAAGAGAGGTCGAAGTACGAAGACGGAAGGAGAGTAGGGCGAGAGGGACGGGGGAGTCAAGGGGGAGTTGACATTAGTGGAACCTAGGCTGTCAACAAGGACTGAAGAGAGGAGGAAGGAAGACAACAAGACATTACTCATAAGGGGGAGGACGAGGGGATAAGGGATGGCTAGTGATTGGGAGGGAGGGATACTGGGAGAATCAATAGACCATCCTAGTGCAATTAGCCATTCAATAGCTTCATAATGGCGTTCCTTCCACGTGGAAAGACTGCAATCGCTGCTAATGAAGAAGAGACGAGGAAATGAAAAGAGAGACGAAGTTTGGAGTAGAAGAATATATTGGAAGAGAAGGAAAGTGAAGGGGAAGAATGGGAAGAGGGGCGATACTCAGTTAACACTATTCCAGTAGAATGAGGGGAATTGGAGGAAGAAGAGGAAGGGAAGATAAGAAGAGGAGAGATATAGGGATAGATATCGAGCTGGATCATCCACACGATTATTTATACTCTCTCCCCCTCTTACAGTAACCCTTCTCCTTCCCTGTATCTCCTTCTACCACTGAACAGGTTCTCTACCTCTCTCCCTACTGTACTCTCTTTCCTCCCCCTCCTACAGTACCCTCTTTCCCTCCCTACAGTACCCCTCGCCATACCCAACCAACCTCTCCGATGAGTACATTACTCGCTTCAACTCCAGCCGGCAGTTTCTTCATAAAGTGAACGTTTCCCTTGGATACATCGGATGCAGAGCCTTCCTTGCTCAATTCCTTCGGAGCCGAGTCAACCTTAACAGAGAGATGTGCCTCGCAAGAGTCTCTGTCCCTCCCTCCCTCGTACCTTGGGTAGTTCCAGATTGGGTCCAGCTTTCATACTCGCCACCTCTTCTGCTTTGTGTAGGTTCTTCCCATGGGAAAAGGACTTTCCGATATCAGAAATGGATCGGACGGCGGAGAGGAATCCACCCTCTTTCTCGTTGGGATTACCCGATCGACGAGCCTGAGAAGAGAGGGATCGAGGGGAATATACTGGAGATACAGCGAGTGGGAAGGCTAGTCAAGGGAGTACAGACGATACCTGTTCGTACTGGTGGACGTGTTTCCTATTGAGAATCTCCATCATCTCCGCTCGATCCTCTTCATTGACATCCCCCGATTCGATGAATTTCTCCGTTATCGTGTCTACAACAGAAGACGTGACACAGCTTGACTTCGACGACTTCGATCACTTGGATAGATTCGTCTCTCATTACATCAAGTGAATGGAATGCATGTCCTCTCTGACAAGTAATGAAAGGGAAGGTTCTTACGGACGATGGAAGGGAAGTCGTTCTTGTCGAGTTCGATGAGGAATTGACCAGTGAGGAGACAGTTGCGGAGTTGGAAGAGTGCGTGGAGGGAGAGGGCTGCCACGTGAGGCTTCGACCATCGGTTGCCCCCTTCAAGCAGTCTCTTATTCTTAGCCTGTCTCCCCTTTCACCCCCTCCACCCCCTTATATGGGTGAGCAAATTGTTCCGTCAGTCGTCTCATTTCCATTTGTGACCATAGAGCGAAGCTGGGTAAAGAGTGTCTAGACAAAGTAGGAATGCGTTAACTGACGCAACTTTCGCGTCAATAATATCAACATTCCCCTTCCCCATTCCCTTCACAACGCAACAGAGTCTATCTCCCCATCCCCTCCCTCTCTTCTCTTCTTATCCCCGTCTCTTGCTCATCCCAACATATGTCACCCATCCCTCCCACTACTCATCCCCCTTCTCTTTAATAACTCCCCTAAAACCTTAATAATTCCCCTAACCTTCCCTAACTAAGTCCCCTGTAACCTTGCTCGACATCCTCTTCAAACTTGACCCATCGTGCAGTTTCTCTCCATTCGTTCCCTCCCAATTCTCCCATTTCAGTGAATAGAGCAGGGAGATCGCTCTTTTCCTTCAGAAGGAACATCACTCGAGTGCCGGGGGCTGCAATCATTCATTTACTATTGTCTCTAGCTATGAAAACTAGTGGAAAGTCGTTGTTCAATGCAATAAATGGGCCAATATGCCATTCGTCTTGTTATTCCCTTCACCTCTTCGTCGTGCACTTGGAATGTCCATACACGTCACAAGTATAAACTAGGCCCTTGCTCCATTCCCTTCACAAGTCTGTCAATAGCCTCCCTCTCCTCCCTCTCCCTCGCAACTCTCTCTCCTCTCCCTCCCCCTCCTCCCTTCCTTTCTCTATTTCCCTTCTATCTTCTGTTTCCTTCTATTCTCTCATTCCAACACAGAAACTCCGTTAAAGCCAAAGCTCAAATACTCAAAGGTAGAAAGACTACAGAAGGAAGGGAATGAAGGGATAATCAGTGATTACGAGGGAGAGAAGTCAGACAACAAGTCCCGAGGGAATACATTCAACGAGTAGCCTAGTCTACCGTAACCTACCGCATCCCAGTCTACCGTTCCTCCAAAGAACGACCAACTCACCCATATTGGCCAGTTCGATGGACTCCCTTCGCTTGCTCATTCTTCGTTCTCTTCGAGCCTTCCTTAAATCGTCTTCTCCTCTCCCACACTTCGAATACTACCCCACCTTCTACATAGTCAAGGCACTCTTTCACTGTCATTCTCCCGTTTTCTCACAAAACGCTCGAGCAAAGACATGGCTAGGGGTATCCCCCTCAACCCGTGAATGCCTCACCTCTGTTCGTCGTTGTCGTAGAGTCCACTGACCGTGCCCCAGATGGAGTGACGATGAGCTCCTCTTCCTTCTTCTCTTCTCCCCTCTTCGTCCCTCCTCTCCTCTTCTTTTCCTTCTCTTCTCTTCTCTTTCCCTTCTTCGTCCTCCTGCATAACCCTTCTCAACTCTCCACTACACGAAGAGAAAGAGAAGAAGGCCTACATCGATCCAAGCCCCTCCCTCCGGCAGTCCTCTCCCCTCTCCTCTCCCCTCCTAGTTCTCTCTCCCTCTGTCCCTCTCAACTCCCTTCCAACTGACCAGGAATGAAGTAGTCTTCGTCAATTCCTCTTCAGTCCATTCACTGTTTACATTCACTATTCCTCCTTCCTTTTTCCTCTTCCTCTTCCCTTAAAAAGAACGACTCCAAATCAGAGGAAGGAACTCGGAAAAAGAATGAGATGAAGCTAAATGAGAGGGAGGGAGAGTACAGAGAGAGTTACGAGGGAGAGAAGGGGAGGGAAAAGTACGGAGGGATAAAAAGAAGAAGCGTCAACTGTATGAAGTACATTGAAAGTGGGAAAAGAAGGGGGATTCCCCTTCGGATAAGGGAAGAGAAGAATGGAAAGGAAGAGGGAAAGGGAAGGGAAACGACCCACGGGGAGATACTGCACCCCCACTTGCCACTTCCTCTTCCATCCACTCTCTCCCTCTACCTTTTACCTCTCTCTCTCCCTCTCTTCGATCCTTCTAGTATCGAGAGTGTAATGGAAGCATAGGGGGATATGGAGATGTGAAAAGGGAAGAGGAAGAAGGCAAGTATGGACATATGAGAAGAGACATGCTAGGATAGAGGATTGGGAGGGAGAGAAGGGAGAGAAGGGAGAGAGAGGTAAAAGAGAGAGATAGTAGGAAGAAGTGCAGACCTCCCCTCCACTATCATCAATCACTCTTCTCTTCCTTCTTATTCCCTTTTGTCTACAAAAGAAGAAGTATTCAAGTAGTATCCATGGCAACCGATGAGGATGCCTTCCCATGCGAATCTTCACTCGTCCCTCTTACTTCTCTCCCTCCATAAATGTCGTCCATCCCTCAACGAATTGAGCACCGTCGATTTCTTCTCATCGATAAACTAGTAAGTCGTTCCATTCCTATTCATCCCTCCTATCTACCAAGATAGCTAAGATAGCATAATAATAGACTTGCATACAGAAGCAGTCGACTGCCCATACTCTTTATTCGTCTGAAGAATCTGAGGGAGATGCGTGGAGTGTAGAGGGACATAGTGCAAGGTAAGGATGAATAGGAGAGAGGGGGTTGAGAGGGAGAGAGCAGAGAGGGGAAGGGGGCTCAAGGCTCAAGCGAAATGTAGACAAAAAGCTTAAAGAGTATAAGCTAATGTTGACAGAGAGGGTTAGGTGTCAAATGAGTAGACAAAGTGAAGAGGAAAATGGTAAATAAGGGGGATAAGGGGAGGATATATAATACACACGTGGGCACCGACCCGAAGTATCGGTGGTAGGCCCACATTTCTTTACCTCCCACAAAATTAAAAAGTATCTCCTAAAAAATTTCAATTGGTATGCTTGATTTAGCATACTGGTAGGGCGGTTTCTCAAAATTTTGCAGTGAAGGTTGCCCACGTTTGATGATATAGGATGAGAGGGAAATGGGAGGTTTTCGGTTTTCATGTATATAAACAGTCTATGCAAAACGAATATCAAGATACTATTGGGTTATCGAGAGTCGAAATGGGATATTAAGGAAAAGGAGGGAAAATGGAACTGTGACTGGGAGGCTTTAGAAGGGATATGGAACAAAGAGAAGACACAAAGGAGAGGGGGGAGGAGGGGGGAGAGTAGACAGAGAGGAAGCTTGACTAACTGACGACCTTTTCATTCAGATGGAAAGAGAAGAAAACGGAAGATGAGAAGAGTAAAGGAAGAAATGAAGAAGGGAATGAACAGGGACGACGGTTCTCTTTGGTAAGGGGGAGGGGGAGAGGAAAAGACGGAGAAACAACCACAGTGCGCTTCACAGATTATACATCACTCCATCATTTCCCTTTAATGGAGATGTATAATATGAGAAGAAACATCCATAGAAGAAACAAGAGACAAGAAGAGTTCAACTATCCGATCCTATTGTATCCCTACTGCCCCTACCGTACTCAACAGCCTACCTACCGTAACCCTTCTACCGTATTCATGTCACTATTACAGGCAGAAATCGCTCAAGGAGACCCAGTTGCAAGGAATTACGATGAAGAGAGTATTAGAGAAGAGGAGGAAGAAGAGAAGAGAGAAGAGGGAAAAGGGGATGGGACTGTATACAGGAGACACACGATGGGACCGATTGTAGTGGAGACTGTCGAGAGTGAAGAGGAGGGAGCGGTGACTGAGAGGATGACTACGAGTGACGGACATGAGGACACGAGGTTACTGGGGAGTACGGTCAGTCATGTCCACCTAACTGGCATATTTTTGGGAATCTTTGAAAGTGCGGGTGCCTCCAACTAAAAATTTGCGGGTGCCATCTAAAAAAGTTTTCGGATTTTTAACGCTGGGCGGGCTTTATTCATGAACAGCTAGTAGAGAGCGTTTAAACAAAAAAGTGTTTGAAAATCGGTTAAGAATTGGCCGAAATCGTTTGACTGGAAAGACACTGGAATATTACTGGAATATTCCACCCCAATAATTGTTTTCTCTCTTTAGGAACTTTTCCCAACCGTTTTCAACTTTTCTGGGCCAGAATTTTATGGAGATTTCGAAAAACCAGAAAGCGGGTGCCGAATCTTTCAAATAACACATATTTTCACTATGGCGCCCATTATTCAGTTTGCAATAGCTCCGTAACCTTACAAATACAGTATCAATGTGCTCATTTTGCGGGTCAAACTTTGTATTTTATTCACAAAACTGCGGGTGGTTACCATATTCCACCCCACGCACATCACTGCAGTACGGTAGGGGAAAGGGGATACGGTACACGTACGATTACAACCTACATCTAACTGTGGGACAACGCTTCCCTTTAGAGAGCCGATACCGTAGTCAGATTTTGGCCTAAAAATCCATTCTCAATACGCGTCACGTACGCGTCGCGGTTCGCCACTCGCTGTGCATTTTAAATGTTTCGTGCGCGTTGATTTAAACGGTAGTGCGGTAGGAGGCAACTGTCTTGAAAGTCCAAACCGCTTTCGCATTTATACGTTTGAAAAACGAGTAAAATTGTTTTCGAACTGGCACGCTTGACAATTCGCTCTTTCGCCCCTCACATGCCTATTTGTCAAGGGGAATTCTCCCTATGTCCTCCCCTATTAGTTGTTGCCTGTAATATCATAGCTAATGCTTCGACTGAAAGGGGAATGGAGGGAAAAGCAGAGATATTGGAAGGAACGAGATTGTTGTACAGACAGCTGTACAACTGAGAATACAAAGGGAATTGGGAGAGAAGAGAAGAGGTTGAATATGACGGAGGATTGGGGACTGCATCACTTGATATCGAGCACAAATGACATATCAGGAGGGAAGCTGAGAGGGAGGGAGAGATAGAGGCAAAGAGGGAATCATTGGTGTGGTCCTGACTGAGCGAATGACGAAGAAGGAGAGAATGAGAATTAGAAGAGAGGAAAAGAAGAAAAGACAAAAGATAAGCAGAAGAGAAGAATACAGGCAATGAATTATGATGAGAAGGGCAGGGAAAGGAGAGATAAAGAGGACTTATTACGAAGGAAGAACAAGGAATAGAGTTAGACCAGAGAACAGAATGAGAGGAGGGACGTGAGACAGAGATCACTCGGGACTCGGAGGGAGGGGAAGCAGACTTGACTAGAGGGGAGAGGGGGAAAGGGGCATAAAGAGGGGAAAGAGTTGAGATGGAGATATACGGGCAATGTATCACTAGACGAAGAAGGAATTGATAGGGGATAGAGAGTACGCCTCGACTTTTAATTCTTCTTAAAAGTGAAGAGCCGATACATGATAAGAGGCATAGCCTCCTGCTCCTTTCCTAATGTTGCCCTCAGGGCCTCCTCATACAATATAGTCCCCAGTGCTTATCACCCCCCCCCCTTATCAACCATTCCTCCCCTTTCCGGTCTCAACTGAGTTTCCTCGTTCGCGATCGACTGCATCTTCTAGTCAAAGAAGTACAGAGAAGAACCTCCGATGTGAAGGAAGGATTACTACAAGAGACCGACGACGACTACGCGTCTACTGTAGGGGATACGGTAGACAGAAGAGCGAGTCTATCCTCACTCATTGGAATACAGGTACTGTAGGGGTACTGTAGGAGTACGGTAGGAAACGATGATTACAGAAGACAGAGGAGGATGAGGGAGGGAGGGGTACGATACTCAAGAGAACGGTGGATCCGAGTTGTGAGTGTCTCTTCCCCTTCCATTCCATTCCTTCTCCTCCCTTCAGCCAAAGCCAATCTGCTCTGGATGGTCCTTCAGACCACAGCCTTCCTCTACAATGCAATATGCGTTCCCCTTCGCAGTTCGTATCCCTACCAGACTAACGTAGGTGCCCTTAGCCATCCATCCATCCACACATCGACACGATTGGATGCAGTCTACTCACAGAGATGACTGCACAACCTTTATAAGAGAGGAAGTATTCCCAGTGTCTATGTACCAGCAAAGCCCTCTAGCAATATCGTCATAGAGCAATTGACGGTGTTCCCTCAGGACAATCTCATCTACTGGTTGATAGTCGACTACATCTGTGACTTGGTGTACCTCGCAGACATTCTCATCTGGAAGCCGCGTCGTCAGTTCATGAGAGGGGGCATTCCCATGGTCATTCCCTGTCGAGAGAGAGAACACAAGCTGCATTGCAGACGTGCATCTCCGACACGACTCGCAACTACTTCAAGAGTCGCGACTTCCGATTCGATCTCTTGAGTATTATGCCCACTGATATGCTCTACATGCTCATCGGTCCCATCCCGATAGTCCGTGTCAATCGTTTTCTTCACTTCGACGTGAGTTCCCCTCCCCCCTACTCTCTCCCCTCCTCTCCCCCTTCCAGTCCTTCGGAACCCTCTTCGACATGCTCGACAACTCCTTCTCCAATCCCTATGCTATTCGCATCGCTCGTACCCTCTCCTATATGATATACATCATCCACGTCAATAGCTGTGTCTATTACGTGCTTTCTGCATGGCAAGTATGTCCTTCCTTCTTTCTCCTCCCCGCTAACAGTCAAATTGAGGCCTTCGGACAGATAGCATATCGTCACAATGGCAAATGGTATCTCAATAAGTGGGTGTACAACAACCAAGGTACCGTAACCCTCGTTTGGGATAGGACCCTCTCCCTCAGGCAACGCGTACATCCGTTGCTTCTACTTCACGGCGGCAGTCGCCACTTCGACAGGGAACAACCCCGCCCCGACCAATGTCATAGAGTACATCTACATGACTTTCTCGTGGATGATGGGTGTCTTCGTCTTCGCCTTGTTGCTGGGTCAAGTAAGAGAGACTAGAGTGTAGTCTGATCCTTCATCTCTGTCAGATTAGAGACATCGTGTCGAATGCGAGTCGCAACCAGGAGGAGTACCGTCGTAAGATGGACAACGCCCTCAATGAGTGCCACCGTCTGAACCTTCCCACACGACTCACGTCGAGGGTCCGATCCTGGTTCATCTACACATGGGAACAGCACAAGACTCTCGACGAAAAACGACTCATCGACAAACTCCCCCTCAAACTACAAACTGACCTCGCTCTTTCCGTGCATTATGCCACTCTCAGCAAGGTCAAGCTATTCCAAGACTGCGAAAGGGCTCTTCTGAGGGATCTCGTACTCAAGTTGAGACCTGTCATATTCCTTCCTGGAGATATGGTCTGTAAGAAGGTTTGGAGGGATTGGAAGGGAAAGGGGAGAGGGAAGATTGCAGGGAGATGTGGGAAAGGAGATGTACATAGTCAACCAAGGAGTTCTCGAAGTGGTGGGGGGAGAGTTCAATGAGAAAGTATTCGCGACTCTCGAACAAGGAAGCGTATTCGGAGAGATATCTCTACTTGCCATCGGTACGAGAATGATGTTCAGGAGAGGAGAAAGAGGAGTACTGTAGGAGGAAACAACAGGAGAACAGCATCGATTAGAGCTAAGGGATACGCTACTCTTTTCGTGTTGGCTAAGGATGACTTGCAAGATGTAATCAAGTACTATCCACAAGCACAGATGATACTCAAGAGGAAGGCAGCGTAAGTGAAAGCGAAGGGAAGCTTCCACTTTATCAGTCGTTTAATCAACATCCATTGACTGACTAAGCAGCCAATTTTGTGAAATCATTGCTTTCCGAAAATAAATGAGAAAGACGTTCAGAGAGATGCTCAATAAGGATAAGAAGGCAGAGGGAGCGGCAGCGGCAGAGAAGAATCTACAGGAGACGTGCAAACTCAACGTCAATGTCACTCCGAAGATGCTTCATGTCGTGGCTAAGGTTTTACCTGATGAAAGCGAGACCACCAAGACGATCAAGAAGGCACTCGGTAAGCGAAGCAATGCCAAATGAAACAAAGCAATAATTTGAGAGGAAAGAAGACCGTCGCGAAACGAATGGCAAGAACACGACATATCGGATATATCGGAAGATGAAGCATCTCAGATCGAATAAACGGTTGACTAACGGACAAAAGCCGAGCCCTAGTAAAATCGTTGAATTTTGTCACAAATTGATTCCTACGGTATCCTCAGGAAAATCCGTGTGGGAGCCTGCATATTTCATAACCAGTTTTGAAATTATTTCACGGGAAAACGCCTATTTAGAGCCAGTAGAGCATAGTCAACCGCGATTGAGCCGAAAGACAACATTGAATTTGGCATAATGCGAGAATATCAAACCATTTGATCGCGTATTCGCTGTAAATAACCGTAAAAACTTTTGGTAAGTTCTACAGTAACCGATTGCGTGTTATGAACAGATACAGTATCTTAAGTTTGAACGAAAACACAGTACTTTCCAAAAGGATGTAATTTAAAATTTAACTCCTCTTCATTTGTGCACTCATAAAATATAACTGAATAAACAAAAGATCCTGCAGTAGGTCATTACGAATATCAGGTGTGAGAGTGCGCAAAGATGAGAGTTAGAATATTTGCAAAAATATTTGGTTTATTTTACTATGATTCGTTGATAAGTTTGTAAAAGCCTCATATAAGTCTCCACTCACATTTCAAGTTCTCCACCGAAGTAGAAAGAATAATGTTAAAACTTCATTCATTCGCATGCCCAGTATTTGTACACGAGAAATCAGAATAGTACAGATTAGATGAAGCGCAATGATAAGGATCATACTCACAATCAATCAATTAACTGCCTTTTCTAGTTCGTAAAAAAATTAGCTTAACATTAACATTACAGTATAACTTAGGTATTCTATCTAAATCTCTTACAGTAGCTCATTCGAGAGATTATTTTGTATATCTGCAACAGAATAACATATATATTACGCATTTGGATGTACTGCAGACAAGCATTGAACACGTGGAAAACAGGAGAGACTATGGTAAGGGAGAGGGTTACGGTAGATGGGAGGAGTACGGTATTAGGACTGGAGATGGAATCGACTAGCACGCACTGAAGAGCCGTCGGGAAGGGAGAGAGTGACTTGGGAGGCAGGGACGGAGATGGACAGTCCCACTTCTGACAATTCACCCGACTTCTCTCGCTCCCACGCTTCCATCCCAGCATTCGGATGGGTAGGTTGTAGGCGAGAGGGTACTGTAAGAGAATACCATCAGGCATACGGTATCAGGAGGGAATGAGAGGATACTGTAGGCATACGTGGGCGACATTCCCCGCAATATTTTGAGAAATGAGGCTACCAGTGTACGAAATCAAGCCTACCAATTGAAATTTTGTAGAAAACATAGGCCTACCAAAGTGAAATTCCCAAAAAATTTGGGCCAACCACCCATACTTCGGGTCGGTGCCCACGTATGACTGTAGGAGAAGGTAAGGATACTGCAATAGACACGAAAGACTGACCATTGACTCCCCACGCTCCCTTTCCCTTGAACCACGCATCGAGGAGATACGAAGGAACTTCGCCACTCGAGGGAACAATGTATGTAGACGAACGGACGTTTGTGAAGAACTAAACAAAGGAAATGAAAGGAGAGGGTAAGAGAGAAGACATTGCCATTGAATGAAGAGTAGTCCAAGTGCAACTCACCTCGAGAGACGAGGCTGGGTCCTTCAGCAGAATCTCCTTTCCTTTGTGGGGTACGGTAACCAGATCGACGTAGATCGGACCAGCCACTTTGACTGCACAAGGCAACATCGATATTAGCCTGACCGTTCTACTCAATGTACCCTCTGTCTGTTAGTAATACCCCGTAACAAAGCATGGACATACACTTGTGTTCCTTATTGGCAGCTCCATTCTGCTTGGGAGGGGGGAGGTGCATGGTCGTTCCCTCAGGCCATCCCTCGTGCTACAAACTACAGATTGAAGATGGAGAGGGACTACTCTACTACCTCGTGCTTTCCATTCTCCACTCCATTCACTTTGTCACTCTCATCAGCCAAAGAAGTGAGTATCTGGTCGATGGCAGGGTCGGTCTGAATACAATTCATGCATTCCCAATCTCGATCCCTCCTCTCCTATCAATCTTACCTCCTCGTATTTCACTTCCTTCGGTTCATCGGGATTCTCATATCCAGACGAACGGAAAGACATCAGCTGGATGAGTGAGAGATTAATCGTAGCCAATGGCTGTCCTCTTACCTTATCTCCAGTCGGGGACTCAACCGCCTTCGCATTCGACAGGAGAGATTCCAGCGCATTCTGCAATGCTACCGTAATTCACTATAAAAGGGTCAAACATGTAAGGTTATGTTTGATGAATGTAGTTTGTACTTCCCTAAATCAACCCCATCCCCCAACATCTACTGTACCCCTCCCTCTCCCCCACCTTGGCTCCATCCTGTGTCGCCTCTTCCACTACAGTAGATGCGAGTCCGGCAATGAAGGGATCGGCGACGTTCGCGAGTAGATTCTCTGTAGAGAAGAGGCATCTCTTCGTCGGTCTGTGTGTCTGTCCCTCTTTCCACGTCTGTCTGTCCCCCCTCTCCTATTCATAAATTGCCCACTCACCTTCAGCTTGAGCCGACATCTTCCTCACCATTTCGTAGTCATGAGGTACCTTCACATCGTCGAATTCAGTCGCAGCTTCGATAGTCTCCTACAAGAGAACTCCTTCCTTCTCTTACCTTCTTTCCCCCTTAATCTACCGCATCCCCGCCTACCTTGTGTTCATCTCCTTGTCCTCCTGTCACTTCCGTATCCATCGATATCTTCAAATCCCTTTATTCTCCCCTTTCCCCCACAATCCACCTTCCCCCTTTCCTCCCTTCGTCCCCTCACCTTTCTCAATCGCATAGGTTCCTCTCCTGCATCAAGTAGTCCATTATCCCCCGGTTTCTCCGGTTCGTGAGTCCCCTTCAATCAATCAGCTCATTACTTATCTCCATTATCAACCTAGTAACCCTCCTCAAAAGCGTATATTGCTACGTCACTACACAATTACTGTAACTACACAAATTATTGAGATACGAACAGTGAAGTCGCCAAGAAGATCGCCAGTTGGTGCAGAAGGGGCAGAGGGTTCCGAGGAAGGGGAGAGGGGGGAGACAGGGTTAGGGGAGGGGGTGGGGGAGTGGGGAGCGATGGGAGTGGGAGAGGGAGGAGTAGGGGAAGGCTCACGAATGGGTTCGGGAATCGGCTGTAATGCACAACACTTACAACCACTTTCAGCTATCTCTTACTATGATAATTTGATATGTGCATGCAGTCAATTGTTGGATATTTCAAAAGAATAAACCGGTGCATCAATTACTTTAACGACTAATCTTTCGCTTTGGATAATCTGCCGACCGGTTAATTCTACCGTACCCACAGTACAGTACCCCTCACAATACCTCTTCGATGTCCTCCTTCACATCTTCTCCTCCCTTCTCTTCTTTCTCCTCTTCCTTATGCTCGGGACTCGCAGGAGGTTGGGGGGTGGCAGGGATTACGGTAGGAGAGGGAGGGACGGGGAGACCTCCCGGTAGAAGAGAAGACAACGAATCGGGAAGAGGGACGGAGTCCGTTTGGACTGAGAGACCCCCCTCGGGCAACGAGTCGCCTCCACTCACTGAGACTACCGGCTGAATACAAGACACTTAGCACGAGGGCAATCCCACAACGAAGAAGAAGCATACTGTAGGATTACGAGATAAGGGAAGAAGAGACTTACTGTAGGAGTAGGGTCATCCTCGATGGTGGTGTGGACGATGGATCCAGGAAGGACGGGAGAAGAAGGAGCATTGGGTTGAGGAGAGGGAAGAGGAGGAGCCGATGGGGTTTCAGAGGGAAAGAGAGGGGCTTGAGAGGGTTGAGAGGGAGGGACAGAAGGAGGGGGTACGGTAGGATGGGTGGAGGGACGAGTGGAGGGAGAGGGAGTGGGACGAGAGGAAGAGGAGACGGGTCCACGGGAGGGAACTGCTCCCTGTTGTTTGCTACTGCAATCACGTCGATTACTGTATGTACTCTTTTCTAGTCTCTACCGTACCATAGCCATTAACCAATACACATATTATTAACTTTTTCATCGTATTTTCAAGACAATAACCCCCAATCATTCTGGATAGTCTTATCTACCGAAAGCTACCCCCAGATCTGGTCTACAAACTACAGTACCCTCTTCTACCGTATGCCATCCCCCCGCTTACACAGTTGTTTTCTTAGCCACTTCCTCCTTCACTGCTCCTCTTGTATTCCTCGCATTGTTAGCAGTCGAAGTCGGTTGGATAGACTGTCGTGTGGGATTGCGAGTAGAAGAGGGAAGGGAAGAACGAGTGGAAGGAGTGGGACGGGAGGGGGCATGGGATGGGGGATGGGAAGAGGGAACTGAGGGACGAGATGAGGGGACGGACGGCTCTCAAGGAAAAAGACATAGTACTTGTTGGGAGACAATTGTCTGCTATGTATTAGGTTGGCAAGAAACTTCTTTGGCAGTAATAACAGCTGTTTTAATTTTTGCATATCTTCAACAGGAAATAATTTCAATCTGCAATGTTGCCACCTATTCTATCACCAACCTATCCCCTTCTTTCTGGTATCTCGGTGATACCTTCTTTCAAGAAGGAAAGGAGTTGTCTCTGAACTGATTTGTCTGTGATTTTCGGGTACCTATTTCAAGGAAGCTTTTCTCGGCTGTAGACTGCACTACTGCACTACGACATTATACGCCAGAGAGAAGAGCGGCTCCGCCCCGAGAGGAGAGAGTCGGGTATAGAGAGGGTCTTTAGAAGGTTGTGTATTATATTGTGGAGGAATAAAAGAGATGACTTAATAGTGTCCTGGGTACAAGTCGACCAAAGGCAACCTGTCCGTAATGGACTGAGGGTTGCACTTTGTGCAAGACGAAGTAAGGTCTAGCAATAAATGGTAGTGAAAGAGGCTACTGTCAGCTAAATAAGGTGAGTGGGTTTCGATTTCCCAACTCAGTTCGCTTAGCTTAGAGCAAGGCCGCATCCGCAGTATGAGGTCGTGCATTGTCAGGGAGAAGGGGGTTTTTGCCCTACTGAGCCTGTTTTCCATGACTAAATATGCACGTTGTCTAAGTTACCGTACATATACGGATAGAGTGACCATTCATCCTTTTGGTAGTAGTCTATTGAAATCGATTTCTTTGCTGGTCCAAAAGCGAAACAATGAAATTTTCATGTAATGCAAGTCCGGTTTCGCTTGCACTAGCAGCTCCTCTCCTTTAGCTATCCAGATCATTCTATATGTGACGTTATTGTTGGGTCTCCAACTATCATTTCCCATCATTAGTCCCTCCAGAAACTTCGTTTGGTGGAAGCAGGAGAGATGAGACTGACCACTGGTCACACGGGTCTCCCTCTAAGTGGCCCGTGGGGCATGGGGTATCCATCGGGGGAGTACTCTTCTATAGCGAAGTGACTGATGGCCATTCTGTATAGTGGGATGGGTAACCCAAATAGTACTCGACATTTCCCGGTTGGTTGCATCTGGCTTCTCCTTGCGAATAGAGAGCAAGGCCAGGTCATGCGCTGTGGGAGGAAGCCCCAAACGGGGTTTGTCTTCCGAATGCTCGTTTCCACAGCTGAAGAGATCATATCAGTTGTCCACAATGGAGTGGCTTATGACATCCTCGGACAATGGTACGGTAGCATTATTGTAGGCAGAGTAGGCATCGAAGCCGTGTTATATATCGTAGAAGATGGCGATCCGAAAGGACCGTTTATCGATTGATGCGATAACTCAATAACGGCACCACAAAGCGCAATGATATTTATATAGGCAAATAGCTTGAGGTATCCTCTATTGCCTCACTTCATATCAAACTTATTCGTAATCCATAGCCTATCAATCTCATAAAAAGTTTCAACCTGCCCAAGAACTTTCTTGCCAACCTTCCTGCCAAGTTGCCTATGAACTTATCTTACGGTAAGTTCATAGGGAGAGCTTGTGATACGAATACTTGGCTCAATGACTTACTCGATGCAGCAGTCACATTGTTCCTTGCAGAGGGAACTGGATTCGCTGCGGGAGTCGCTCTCGCTGTAGATACGGTAGGTCGGGAGGGTACGGTAGACGGTTTAGAGGGAAGGGGTTTAGAGGGAAGAGACGACTTGGGGGACTTGAGAGAGGAAGGGGTGGGCGAGGGAGAGAGGAGGAAGGGAAGAGAACGACTTCTATCCAGGGATTGTTGGATACGGAGAAGGGACGAAGTGCCTGAAGAGGGACGGTGAGGGGATAGAGGGGAGAGAAGAGGGGAGTGAGGGGGTCTAGTCTTCGCTTAGAGGAAGTAGGAAGCGATAAATAAATTTCGTTCAATTTCAATGAAACTTTTTATTTTACCTTAAGTAATAAATAACAAGAAACATAAAAATAATTATTAAAAAATTTCAACAAAATTCAAAGTATGGAATTTATTTTTTTGTTCCGAGGGACGGTAGTACAGATTAATGATTCCGTTTTGCTTGGCTCCTGTCTGCTAATTCCAATACGACCGTCGTAGAACGAAATTTTAAAAATATCTCATATCTCGAATACTATTAATTTTTATATTTTTCCTTTTGTATACTAATTTCGACAAAATCTTTCATATAAGCTTCACTTGAAAATGGGTTCCATGTCCCTTTATCATCGATATGAAGGAGTAAAGAAGGAGGAAAGGAGTAACCGAAGTGGAGGACTCTCGTCACCGGTGCATCCTCCTTCACGGGAATCCACACGAAGAGAAGGACCGAAGACGACGCAATCGACGCTGTTTCTACTGCTTCCGCTGATCCTGAGGAGTAGGCCTGCAAAGGAAAGCATGGGTAGGGTACGGTAGGGGAAGAGAATTATGAGGTACGGTAGCATTGTGTTCATACGTGTGCAACGTTACCAATCATATTTGAAAAACGGAATATACCATTGTGAATTATCAAGCCTACCAAAACGTGAAACTTTCTATCAAAATCGATAAACAATCAAATTCATTTTTTTCAAAATCAAAAAGAGGACCTTGACAACGTGCTCAGCATCCTTGCTGTCTCCAGCGAGAGTGTAGAGAGACAGCGTCCCTTGAGACACATTCTGGAACATACTTCAAACTAGAATGCACTGCATCTACATATGAAAAGGCTAATCCACCATTCCCCATGCCCTACGCGATTCGTACATACAAAGTATAAGAATACGATATCCTTCGATTGCCGTTATGATCCCTTTCCATAGATAACAAGGCACGTCGAAAACGACGTGGCGTAGGCATTTTTTTAGAATTTTTTCCTCAAAATGAAGGCACTTTTCAGTTGCGAAACATGAAACATAAAAGTGAAAGTCATTAAAAAAAGATTAAAACAGAAAAGTGTTGCCTCGTAACACGTTATTCGGCATACTCTCTGGTATTTTCGCCCATGATGGGTCCACCTTCCTGCCCATCATTTATACATGATGGGCCGGAAGGTGGCTGCTGCACTTCGAATCGCAAACTGGCGTCTATTCTCCGGCTCGCTCTTTTTGTTTTATGACCACGTTTTATGAAGGGATAATCAACTTTTTTCAATTTTTTTTGCTGGAACGTGCGCTTTTAAGGCATTAAAATGGATGGGCAAACACATTAGAGTCTGAAAATTGGCAAAAAATGCATTTCGAATAAATTCATATTGTGACCTGTACGTATCTGTGCTGTATTCGAAGTGTGCAAATAATCTTGACATAATCATCATTTGGTAAAGCAATAGGATTTGTTAACTAGGTATAGTAGAATGGAAAAGTGAGGAAAAGTGTACGTATGATTAATATCTCATTAAAAAGGTTTTGGGCTGTGAAAAAAGCCGTTCAGCGAAAAAAATAAAATGAAGGCACTTTTTTGAATTTTTTTGCCGAAAACGTAGGTGCGTCGGTAGCCGTCGACGTGACTATTTTATCTATGCCCCTTCCCCCTTCATATTATCCCTTCTCACCTTGTACAGAACGATAGGCTCGGGTTTCGTCTTCAATTGAGCCGGAACAACGAGGGATCTCTGCAATGGCGTCCTATGCTCTTCCACCGATCCCCCTTCCCTCCCCCCAACCTTACCTCCCATTATCCCCTCTCCTCCAAACCCTTGACTTACCTTGAGAAGGTGTTCGAGAGCCTTGGATGCTTCATTGCTCTTGAGTGACCCGATGGAAGGAATGTTACCCACAAGAGCCAATGTCTCGTCTCCCTTAACAAACACTTCAAACTAATAACTTTATTGTTTACCAATTACCTTTACTAAGTAACCATCTACGTCATTTTCAGCCTTTCATTCAAAAGAGAAAGACGTTAATAACCAAGCCAGGAACTGATAAATCTACATTGTACTAAAATATACTTTCTAGAAAGACTAACGGTATTGAGGGAGACAGCATTGGAGATCCAGGAAGGTCGAGTAGAAGAGAGAACGAGGGATGAAGGGGTGCGGAGACATCTGAAGGGAACAGAGATGGAGAGATACACCGATATTTCAGGGTACTCTGTATTCGCGTGGTTTTCTTTCCTGACCAACTGATAATGGACCTATGACTTGTTATCACGTGGAGGGTCATCGCAAAGGCCCTATTCTACATGTTTGCCTGAATTCCGTGGAGTCATGTAGTGAGAGCAGCCCTACGAATAAATCGTTCCGTTTTCGCTACGAACGGTCGGTCTGAAGCTACCGCAGTTAAGAGGTGTCAAAGTGATCACAGTTTGGAAAAAAATATAAAACGGCGATCTTTGATAATTAATTTCCCAAAACGAGAAATTAATTATCAAAGATCGCCGTTTTATATTGGGAATTTCAGTTATGCGAGGATTTCTCGAAAATGGTGAATTTGGGTGATATGACAATTTGCTATGAAAAAAATGTAAGCGTCCTCTTCACGATAAGCCTCAACCTCACTCTCCCTTCGCGTGTCAAAAAAGTTATATATCCGAAAACCTCCGTGAAGATCAAGATTTCTATCTGACCTCCTTGGAAAACCAGGTATACTGTAAGACCTTTCGTCAAATTTTCGAAAGCAACGATCAGCTTCGCATTGTGTAAGACATGACTATCAACGCATTCTATATACTTGCTTCACACAATGGTTTGGTCTTGCGCGACGGCGAATTCCGAGCTCCAGCTTCGATCACCTTTGGTTGCGTGTTTATATGAGGTTTATTTGAACAGTTTCGCTCTTATAAAGGCGTATTTCTTCAATATGACAGGGAAACAAACAGCTTACAAGCGGTAATCTTGGCGACAGTGTGAGTTTCTGGCTGACAGTAAACTGATTCATCTATCTGACCCAGCGTCCGACCTCTTTTACGCTATGACCCCGCATTCCGAATTTGTTTTGGAGATATTGCGCCATGGTTTTACATTATTTTTGGCTTGTATGTAACTTTTTTGAAAATGGGGTAAGCATACCTATTATCTGAAACAACTCTAATCCCGAAATAATGAATTTCGTTTAAGTCGCTGCCCTAATTATTTTTTTAAGTTTTTTTATTAAAGTGAGGGCCACTATTTTATAATGTTTTGATTATTCTACCTATGAAGATTCTGATAAACTGCAGTGCTTATAAAGTTAGTCTTCTCTCAAAAAGCTGGCCCTACCACCTCCCATCGGGTCCGAACTCGTGTATGATATTCTCAAGGCGTCGCATAAACAGGATACCTCAACTACAAGCACGGGAAAGAACTCACTGCAAGAAGTTAGTGCAGCCCGATGCTCCGTCTACGATTGTATACACTCCCTTCAAGTCGAGAACCAACGAATCCTCTTCTTCATCTATATTGAGACGGATTAGAAGATCACCGGGGGATAAGAAGGGCCGAGGGGAGACCTTAGGAGGGGGGAGAGGGAGAAACTGACCATTAGAGAAGACGTAGGCTGTGTCCTTGTCACTCGGCTGAAGGAGGACCATCCTGAACGAGAAAATGGGTTGAATACGAAGGAGAGAAAGAACTAGACTGGAGTTTGGGAAGGGGAATAAGAAGGTACTGGAAGGTATACGAAGGAATACGAAGGATTACACGACTAATTCAAGGTTAAAAGGGATAGTATTGAGGACAGTAGAGGTTCGAATGAAGAGAGAAGAGGGATATTGAGAAGGGGTGAAGGAATGGGAAGACTGTGAAGAGAAGGGAGAGGGATTCTGGGGGAGGAGAGAAGAATAGAGAAAATGAAGGAAAGGTTGAGGATGAAGGATAAGAGAAGGTGTTGAGATGGAGGGAAATGAGGGAGGGTTTGAGAGAGGACACGAAGGAAAGAGAGAGAAAGGAGAGAAAGGGAGCGAGGCGAACACTTCTTTACTCAATCCATAACAACATTGCTAGTGGACATAAGAGAGAGGGCGACCTCTCTCCCTCTCCCTCCCCACCCTCTCTTTCTTCCACTTTTGCCTCTCTTAGTCCCACGAGGAAACAGAGTGAGTCACAACAAGAATAGCTGTATACATGGGATATAATGAAAGAGGAAGGCAGAAGGGGGAATAGAGTAGAGAAGGAAGAGGAGTAGGGAATAGATGAGTTGAGTACGATGAGCAAAAGGGACACTTTCCCTCCAATCTCGCTAGAAGGCACTATCCAATACACTTGAAGAGACACTAAACCCCCCTCTCAACGAAACCATGTGGATTGCAGTTACGAAAGACGGCAAGAGAGAGGTAAGGGAGGGCGAGGGGGCAGAGAGACAGAGGGATACTCTCTTCCGAACGAGTGGAGAAGAGAACGGATGAAGGGATAGAGACGAACCACGGACATTTGATGCAGAGTAAAGGAGAAGAGGGGAGAGGAGAGAGAATAAGAGCGGAGGATTGAGACATGGTTATGATCAATTGGGAGAGAGCAGAACGGAAATGGAGAGAGTTACGAGGAGGAGGGGAGAAAGGGAGAGAGACAAGAGGAGGGGAGTACACCCCTTGAGACATGATATTGCAGTCAATTGTACGACAATTGGCATGGATGAGAGGAAAGGGAATGAAGAGAAGACACTAGAAGAGAATGAAGGGAAGAGGACAGGAAGGGGGGGACTATCGATCGATGATTAGTGATTATATATTACTATGACATGCATACTTCTTAGTGAAGCGAAGAGAGGTAAGAGGGAAGGGGGGGGGGACTCCCCTTTCCGGGGTAGAAAAACACGCTGAACAATTCCAGGGGTGCGGTTTTGCTTGAATTTTCCATAATTATAAAGTACCGTTACCCGCCTACCATTATCGCGACTTCCAACATATGCACCTCTAAAGTCAACATAAAACACTTCAAATATCGTTGAAATATTCTTCCTAGGGTAGAAAAAATTAGTTGAAAAACGATAGAGAGTCAGTTTTCCAGGAAATACTCATCTTGATTTAGTACCGTAACCTGTCTATTAACTTCTTGGCTATATTTGCAAAATTTCCACCGTAATCTTTTTGATCGCACCCCCTCTCACAATTGCGAGGGGTCGGACATAACTGAGGAGGAGGGATAGTGAGAGGGGAGGGGGTGCTAGGAAGGAGGGGGAAGAAGAGAGAGGGTGAGTGTGGAAGAGGCTACGCAAGAGCTACGGCTGTTACCAACACACAGTGGCCGCCCAAAAGATGTAATCTACAGCGGTCGAAGCCCCGTCCGCTTTTTAGCTCCGAGGCCTGCTTCGAAGCAGCCCGCGGCTATGCGTTGCTAAGGGCAGCTACGCAGTCGTGAGAGTAGAAGGTAAATGTACGATCTAGTAGCGGTGTGTCGTATTACGAGCCGAGGGTCAGTCTGTCACTCTACTCTCCCCTCTCGCACTCAAACATCATCACTCATTCGAAAGATCGGCGCAGCTGCCAATAAGAGGCCACAGGGAGTTGTACGCGCCATGCCCTTCCATAAGGAAATCGATGAGTTAACACACGGGAAGACACAAACAATGCATACAACAACAACACATGCAGCCAAACATCATCATGGAACCGGGAAGTTTACGACTATTTATAGCCGACTTTCGGCGTTTTCAAATGTTCTACTCCGCAGATGTGGCAATACCGTAATCATCAGTTTTTTTTAAGTATGTGTATTTGTATTCCTTTTATGCTTTAAAATATGAATAATAATATATTTATTGTACAAGGAATATAGGAAGTACAATTAGATGAAGCAAAAGTGATAAAACAGGAACGTACAATGACTACAACGTCGCAACGTAGGCAACGAGGTCAACCGGGCTATTAATTAGCAGGAAAGAGATTATTAATCTTAATCTAAAAGGACTGTAGAGTGGATGAGAGTACAACAGAGTCAGACAATGAGTTCCACTTATGAATAAAGTTATTTGCAAAATAAGGATACTATAATCCAACAGGCAGATATATAGGTCGTATCACTCACAAGGCTCATTCGTAACTGTGTATTTCTCAGTCGTGGTCGTCTCTCATGCACAAAATTAAAGAGGCAGACATACAGGTTTCCCTCCCTTCTTCTCCCGGATTCTGATGATGTCAGGAAAGGAATGAGTTTCTGGATTCGTTCATCGAGAGAATGATGATAGCGAAGGCTGAAGAGAAACGAGAAGAGTAAGGTTGATTAAGGACGAGGGAGATGATGACATTGCAGTGACCGATGTCCCTTGATCAACGTGGGTGTGTCTCTCGAAGACACGCTGTGTATAATTCATCACGCTATTGCTTCTTTCAAGGAGCAGAAGTCCCTTGTTCGCATAGAAAAGTAGGGAACCAATTGGTCGATCTGATTATCTTATCTGCATCTTGAAAGATCTTCGTTGCCCGTGTACATAGTGGGAGATCTCCATGGCCAATTCCGAGACCTTCGACTCATTCTCAATCGATGCGGAAACCCCGCGAATCAGACTTACTTGTTCCTTGGAGACTACGTCGACAGAGGATTGCAGGTATACTGTAGGCGTGAAGGGGATGAGGTGTACTGTAGGGGGCGGAGTGTCTCCTGCTACTTCTCGCACTCAAGATACGGTATCCACACAAAGTATTCCTTCTGCGGGGAAACCATGAGGACTGCAATACGGCTACCACTTATGGATTCTACGATGAGTGTATGGGCAAGTATGCACCACACGGGGAAGTGGTGAGTGAGATGAAAGGGACTTGATGGACTAAGAGAGATGGACTAAGGCATGGACTCACTTCGTCAATCTCTTCAATTGGATCCCCTTGGCTGCTCTGGTTGGAGAGAAGATTCTGTGCATGCATGGAGGACTTTCCCCTCACATCTCCAGTCTACAAGCTATCGAGAATGTCTGTACTCTCATCCCCTCCAACTAATTATCCCTTCAGCTGCCTCGTCCCTCCATCATTCCCCCCTATGGCCTAATGTGTGATCTGTTATGGAGTGATCCGGATAACAAGGTGAATGATTACACGTCATTAGAAATGTCCTTATCAGTACCAAGGATGGGCTCTGTCTTCGCGTGGAATATCCATTACCTTCGATGATAACCTAATCGAAGCCTTCTGTAATCGGTTCAATATCGATCTCATCGTCAGAGCTCATCAAATCAACTCGGAAGTGAGACTATTCTTATCAGAAAATTCCTATTGTGATGGTCAGATGATCAAGAATGGATACAAGTTCTTCTGTAATGGAAGACTCGTCTCCATATTCTCTGCTCCCAATTATCTGAATCTCAATAATGCTTCATGTGTCATCAAGGTTAGGAAATGAGAAAACTGTAGGAAACAATGACATAATAGGTTAACCGAGATCTGGCGTGCCGATTTCTCGTGTTCAAACCACGAAGAGCGAAAGGGTCAATTCGATCGGTCAAGAGAGCATCTGAATCAAGTATTCTTGCTCAGGAGATCTAGCATCTTCCAGAACAAAACGAATTACAGCAGAATAAAGAAAAATTAAAGACAAAAACAGTTAAACAGTTAAACTACGGTAGATTTGCGTTTAGCGTATAGTTTTCTGTCACCTAGATTACGGTATTGATTGATTAACGCGCGCGAGCTCAAGCTCAATCGAGCTGTAATCTGTAACGCGTACGAACTTGAATAAGGTATTCTAAAATTCTTGAGAGAAGTAAGTAAGGACTTGGGAGGATTATAAAGTCGTGAAGTAAGCTACTTATATAACTTACAAGTAAAGTAATTGTTAAGAGGAAAAATAAATAAGTGCTCGTTTTGAAAATAGTAAATAAGGTTTATTTATCGCGCGGCGATCGTTTCGTAAGTTTCGTAAGCTTACGTTCACCTGAATCAAATTCGTTGAACTGATAAGATGACATGGAATGCAACAGTCATTTCAAAACGAAGAATCTTGACAGTTTGGGGTTTCTTTCAACGGACTGATTTTTTAACGGTTTTTTTCAGTATTCTCCAGTTGAAGTCATGTGATCTGCTAATTGTTTTCGTTGTTTTCGTGATTATTAATGGAAGTGAGTTTGTCAGATGGCTGCTGTTCACGACTTCAACGAAGAGCATCCTACGTCATCTGTGACGCTTATCATTGGAGAGAAGAAGTTGTACGTCTCATCGGAGGTTAGTCAGCCATCCATTGCTATGTATTAGCTTGGTCGAGGTACTCGCGATGCACTCGCATTTCTTCCGTTCGGTTCTGTTCAAGGAGCCTCCGAAGACTAGTGGGGAGGAGGGGGATGCAGTCCCCAACCTCATTCGAACTGATCTCAAGGAGGTCCGTCTCGACAATGTCGATATCGCACAGTTCGTCGACCTTCTCAACATCATTTATCCCTCGGATCATCCCATTACTGGTATTTATCTCACACTTAATGCTAATGCTAGTGGTGTTCAGATCAAAATGTGGAATACATTCTCGAATTGACTGACAAGTACCACTTCAACGTGGTGAAGAACGAATGCGAGCAGCATCTTTCTTCGACTTCTACCAAGCTCGAGAAGGTAATCAGTATGCGATTGGATTTTATAGAATAATCGCGGAACTCAACGTAATGTTGTTTTTTTTTTAAAGTAGATGAAAGTTGAAATACAAGACCTTGTTTCTCCAAATTTTGACTAGAATAAGTGTCTTGGGTAGGTCGTTTACAAGGTACTCTTGTATGCATGGTGATTGAGGTGACTCGCATGAGACTGGCTGATCGATACCATCTGTCGGATCTCGTTGACAAATTGGTCAAGGAATTGACCAAGGAGGAGATCGGGGCGCTTATGAAGGGAAAGGTTTCCAACAGAACCCAGACGGCTCTCATCAACCATCTCACTGCATGACCATGCTAAGCCATTCTGTGATTCCATCGATAATTACCATGCTTTTTATTTCTAATTAATGACGATAATCGCTCTCCTTAACTGTGCTTTCTTTTTCGAATAAACGATGTGTCAGTTCTCATGAAGTATACTACAAAACAGACATTGTTCGTTTCAATGGAATATTTGTGAGATGGGCCGTCCTCCTTCGGAAAGAGCTTGGAGAACGATTGTAAGTTTGACCTAGCTTAGTTACCGTAATCAATGTTCAATGTAGAAAAATTACTTACTTCGGCAGCCGAAGTTCGGCAAGCCCGGGCTTTGACTAGTAAGCAAGTAATGTTTTTGTAGAAGAAGAAGATCGATGAGGAATGGGGAATGGCATGGATTGACGTAGAGGAAGGAGGGACTGTAGTATCGACTGTCGCGATCTCTCGCTAATCTACTTAATCTATTCCCGGTTAGTTCTCTCTCACTTCTCTCGCTATTCAACATGGAACGAGTGAGTTCGTTTGCCCTAATATTTATAACATTATTCTGGGTCTAATCATCTTAAAAATCTACGAAAAAACAGACTATGAAATATTTTAACGAAACGAAAGTTAAACTTGACTTCCGTGCTTGTGCTTTATAACGGCGCTTTAAGCAAGCCTAAAATTGTTAAAGAAAGTTTTACGGAGTGGAGATGTACGAATAAAAATTGCAGTTACTGTCTCCATTGTCCCCTGCTAAGATGCAAGTGCATCTCCAATACAAGAATGCCTTCAAGCTAGTGATGAGTGTTGGATTTCTCTACTTAGCCTACCTCATATTCTTCTCTTCTCCTAACGACGTTCTGCCCGATGTGAGTATTTCCAATCATGCATAAGCATGGAGCCGACGGTTGGGAGGTAGGGCCCTCAGTTTGTCAGAAATTTAACTTGATAGGCACCATATTCTGTGAAAAATCTCACTGGTAGGCTAGTCAGAGCGTAAATCTGTCCATTGGTAGGCCCTTGTCTGAAGTAATTGACGGTAGAGCTGCCCTTCTACGCTTTCAATTGAAACGTCATACCGTTTTATAAGGTTTTTAAATGTGCTCTAATTAAATATCTTTTAGATAAAGGTAGATCTGCGAGATGTAATCTCTTATGCAGTTCTCGCTGTAGAGATGGGAGGCCATGCTGTGGCGAAGATACACAAGGAAAACAGTCAGTTAATTTTGTCATCTTTTTGCGTATTCGACCCATTGACACGCGATACGGGTGTAAAATTACGTACATAACAGTGGTATTTCATATGGGATGTTGCAGGTCTGTTAATTAAGCAGAAGGGTTTAACCGATGAAGGGAAGGCTGAACTATTGACGAAGGCCGATCTTGTCTCGAACCATCTTATACTCGATGTACTCAAACGGTTTATTGCACTAAAGGTTGGCTGTGACTATGAGAGAATGGGAGAATGGAATAATAACAGATTGTGACTGAAGAGAAGGACTCGTCGGGGGTTACTGAAGAAGAAGCTCAGAAATACAAGGAGGACAGGTATTACACGGATGGAGGGGGGGGGGAGGTATAGGGACGTTTAGAGAGTAGGTGAATGTAGTCTGTCAGCAGCTTCATGAAGTATTCGTTGTAGATACGCCCTCTGGATGAGCATCAAGGATTCTCTCGATAAATTGCCTAGCAAGAAGGTTCGACTCGAAGATATTCAAGTGAGTGCTCTAGCTTACTTCTTGTGGACGTTGATACAGTAATCAGCGTACTAGATTTTAAACTACTCAAAAGATGTGCAGATCATTTTGTTAACTGCTGCTATACTTGGCGAAGTATTATCTAATGCTAAAACTAGTTTGGTTTTTCAACGCTAATATCTGCTCATTCTCTGTAGTAGATAGCTTAAAAGGGGTCGTCCCCTCTAACAATAAGGGGAGTAAGTATTGTAGGTTATTTTAAGGTGTACGTTGATCCTTTGGATGCTACTCAAGAATACACGGAGGGATTGACTGAATACGTTACTGTTATGGTCTGTGTTACTCAAGGAGATGAGCCCCTCTTCGGAGCCATTTATCGACCCTTCCACAATGAAACAAGTACGAGAAACTTAGTGATATGAATTATCGAGTAGTTTTCAGTATTCGGAGTGTCTGGCTGGGGAGTTATGAAGAGTACGGGGGAGATGGTTGAGCAACCGAAGGATGGACAGGCTCCGCATACTGTAGTTGTATCGAGGTACTGAGGGGTGCTGTAGGGAAGGTTCTGATGGGTTATTGCACGAAGGATTGATTGCATGGGAATAGTTAAGGTCGCATGCGGGAGATGTGAAGGTATTGGCTGAGAAGGCGTTCGGGAGTGAGTATACGGTAGAATCGGCCGGGGGAAGCGGGTACAAGACTCTTCGACTGGTTAATGCAACTGCAGGTACTGTATACTCTCTTGGAGGGGTACTGTAGTCTTCCCTTCAGAATTGTACATTCATCAAACAGCGATCAAGAAGTGGGATACGTGTGCAGGAGATGCGATAGTTAGAGCGATGGGAGGGGCGATGTTGGATCTAGAGGGAACACCCCTCAAGTAAGACTATTCACTAGAGATCTGCAATCAAGTTCTTTTAGCCAATATGTTTCATTCTTTTTGGTCACGAGACGTGTCGCGGTTATGAATGATGCATGAAACATAAGCATCAAAAGGACTCAATTGCAGAACTCTACTCTACTATTCACACTCTTCTCTAAATTGTTAAATCAATATGTATTTTACAAATATTATTTGAGGTACGGAGTCAACCGCGACGTGCTCAACAAGAAAGGTCTCGTGGTTTCAGTTCGCAATCCATATTCGTACTATCGTAAAATCCGGCCCCACATTCCCCATTAACGCCGTATCCACCCTCTATCGATTCATTGTTACTTATCATCCCTCAATTCCTCACATGTCTACGGGTTGTCCCTGTTCACAGAGTCACTCAATCTTTCGACCTTCAACTTTGTCTATTCCTACTTGCCATACATATAATAATTACAGTATATAAAGTTGCCTGGTGTATACACAAATAACTATCGGGTTACAGTACCCTTTGACTATCTCTAGTGGAATGAGACGGATGCGTCAGTAATAATCATCCTAGGTCCCTATGGACGGTCGACCTATTCCTTTCACATAGTAAGTGCCTACCGTACTTCTTTCTTACTGTACTCTTAGTTCGGAATGGCGACGAGTGCAGTCACTTTTCCGATCGAAGAGTTTGGCTGATCTCAAGGAATGTCATGCTATTCTGTCCACATGGAATCATCGGTATGAACGCACTTGTTCAAGGATTCAACTTTTGGGAAGTGGTATCGAATAAGATGATCTTTTAGAGTTGAAATGGTCGCTGTCACATGCTGTGAAATGGTCGTCTCCGTTTATATTAGTCAGTTTTATCTTTTCAAGATAAAAAAAGAAAAAATTAGCCACCGTTATTGAGATCATTCATTGTAGATTCCAAGCTCGAGTTACCAAGGGAATTTGCCTATATGAAGGAGGAAAACATGAGGAAACAATATGCTATGGCTGTGATACGGTAAGTAGTTAGATGGGTACTGTAGGGGACGGGAGACGAGGCGAAGGGGTACTGTAGGTCGAGAGGAGGTGTAAGGGAGGTGTACTGTGGGAGATAGAGGGAAAGAATACTGTAAAAGAGAGGAAAGGGACAGTGAAAGACGGGATAAGTACACGTGGAAAGGGAACGAGAACCATAAGGGGAAATGAGCGATGACGGGGGGGGGGGGATAGAGGAAGGGGGAGGAGAATAGAGGAAGGGGAGAGGGGGGACTAACAGAACTGCACACAAATGGTCGAAACGACGAGAATAGAACACGAGGCTCCGATGAAGACTAAAACAGCGATAAGAAGGGCCATTTGAGAGAATGAACCTGGTGGGGAGGGAGATGAGGAGGGTTCGAGGCCTGCCTGTAAAGGGGAGAGATGGCGATAGGGGGAGGGGCTCCGGGTGGTTACTATCATCAGTTTTCACTTTGCACGACCTTACTATGCACCGTTAGCAGAAAATGGGAAGGAACCAGGAATTTTGTCGTGTATACGAAACACGGATAGTTAACAGGAAATTCGCCAAGTTTTTTTTCTTCTGGTTTTGAGGAAACTGCATGTTCTTTGTGTTTGTTCACATTTCCCAATACTCGAATAATTGGAGGGAAACAATTAGAGGGGAAGGTGATGGTTGAGAAGAGGAAGACTGACCTCCATTAGGGCATCGTCTCCATTACATAGGGGACGATCACACACACAACGGGACGTCCATCTGAATGAGAGGAGAAGGTAGGGGGAGAGCGGGGACTATGAAAGGGGGAGACGAGGGGCAGAAGGGGGAGACGTACTTAGACCCGAACTGAGACTGCGTACACGACACTTCCTCCACGTCGTCTCCACACGATTTGTGTATCGTTCTTCGCTCTTAAGCTATCCGGATAAATCTATCCCTTTTATTTATCCCATTTATCCTTTTTTGCTTTTTTCTCCACCTACCGTAGCCCTGATCAACAGCTTTAACAGTGCCCTCCCACCCATTATACCGTACTCCTCTACAGTACCCCCTCCTACCATTATCCTTATTCGCAGTCTCCATCTTCACACAAACCGATCCCTCGCATTCTCCTTCATTACACGTTCCTTGGTCCGAGTGACAATCATAACAGATTATAGCCAATCCTCAAAACGGAAGCGACTCTCACGACGAAAACACGAGGATACGGTAGTCTTACCGGATGGGGAAAACGTAAGGAGTAGAATGAGGGGAAGGAGGATCATTGTTGCGTGGAATGGGCGGGAAATGATGACATCTGATGTGAGGATATGGTAGGGGATGAATTAAAGAGGAACGATCGAGTGGGGAGAGGAAGGTAAAGGGGAAGTTGGGGGAATAGAGATGGTTGAATGTAAGAGGGGAACTGATGTGATAGTGAAGGGATTGGGGATGTGCAAGTAAAGGGAAGAATATTTAGGGTAAAGGAAGAGTATGGGAGGGGGGAGAAGATAAAGGAGAGAGAGAGTGTGAAGAAGACTGGACCACCTCCGACCGAATTCAATCTACTACACACTTTTCATTTCTGATTGGAGAATACAAGGGATGGACTTAGTGAAGAGAGGAACAGGGGAAAGGGAAGAGAGAGAAGAGGAGAGAGGAGGGAGGGAGAGGAGTTACGAGGGAAGAGGGAGGAACAACAGAAGAATTACACCGACTGATTAGACTTGTATTGTAGAAGAGGGAGGACTGTGAAGAGAAGGGAATCGAGGCAATAGTTTGTATTGGGAGATAGAGGGAATGAAATGGAAGGAAGGGTTTATGGGAAGAGCGGAGGGTTTGAGGGAAATGAAGAGGGGAGAAAAGGAGGGAAAAGAGTTGCGACGAGGATACACTCACTTGGTTACTCTGTCAAGTGCTGTGTTGAAATGGGCAGATTGATCTCATGATTATACTGACCACTCTACTACCCTCTCTTCCTCCTTAACTCTTCCCCTCCTCTCTCCCTCCCCTTACCTTCCTTGCTACCAGCTTGAAGCAGGAAGCAAGGGAATCGAAAGCATTACTTATGCAGATGATGCTATGTCCAAGTGATGGTTAGGAGGGGATTGAAGAGAGTGAAGAGAAGAGGAGATGAGGGGAGAGGGGATGAGAATGAGGGGACTGTTGGGAAGGGAGAGCATACTATGGAGAAGGGAAGGTGTACACGTTGAGATGATAGGGTAGAGGGAAAGGGAAATGAAGTAATAATAGGAAGGAGAAGGACAGAGAGGGAGACTCTCTCTTTTAGCCCCCTTAGCCATTTGACTGCTTAGTCCATGGGAAAGTTTGGGATGAGTTTTAGGGAGGGGAAGGGGATGTAGAGGGGGATAAGGGGAGAGGAGTGGAAGGGAAGAGGGCGGAGGGAGAGAGTTACGAGGTAGAGAGATTGGAGGGGTGATGACAGGGCAAAGAGGGAAGAGTCACGGGGAGGGGAGGAATCCCGGGGGAGAGATGAGATAGGGAAAGTGAAGATGGAGATGAAGAGAAGCAAGGGATCCACAGGTTCGTCAATTATATCAACGAGATGGGACAGGGCACGAGTGGTCGACTCTCCATGAAGGACGCTGCTGCGAAGGTACGGTAGGGTGGGTTATGGTAGGCATAGATCAAGGTACGGTAGGGTGGGTTATGGTAGGCATAGATCAAGGTACGGTAGGGTGGGTTATGGTAGGCATAGATGAAGGTACGGTAGGGTGGGTTATGGTAGGCATAGATCAAGGTACGGTAGGGTGGGTTGTGGTAGGCATAGATCAAGGTACGGTAGGGTGGGTTGTGGTAGGCATAGATCAAGGTACGGTAGGGTGGGTTGTGGTAGGCATAGATCAAGGTACGGTAGGGTGGGTTGTGGTAGGCATAGATCAAATAGCACGTCGTATCCCACACAATCAATGGCACTTTTTGCTCGAAAAATTTTCAGAATCAAGGCACTTTAGCGGCCAAATTTATCGCTTTCCGCCAAACTACACTGTGTTCTGGCCTATTTAATGTGAACCGAGGCACCTTTTTCCCGTTCTCCATTAAAGAATCAAGGCACTTTGGAATTCACCGACATTACTATTTGATATATGATGGTAGGGGTACGGTATAGGGAGAGATCTCGTAGTGGTACTATAGATGGGAAGAGTACGGTACTCCAAGTACAGTATGCCGTTCAGTTGAATGTTCCCTCGTGGATGGTTCAACTTCGCCACGACGCTACTCACAATGAAGTGCCCCGATTGTCTCTCCTCGAAACTGCCATTTCCTTTGCGAGGTCCTGGTTGTGGGTGAGTTTCTGCTTATCTTTTATTGATTATGCAATATTCGGGAAACTGTACAATACTTCAACTGCAGTTGAAAGAGAGTGTGTATATTGGGGAAGAGATAGAAAACGCACATAGAGTAGGCTGAATGGAACTGTTGAGGATAATTTCTGGTCACAACCGTTATGTGATGCAATGAGAAAGACTGGAGGAGGAAAGAGGAAAGATGAACCGGAAGAAGGAAGGGGAGAAGAGGAGGATACTGAAGAGGATGACGATATCATCGTACTATCACAGGACTACTTGGTGAGTGAACGAAGTTGGAGACATATACTCAGTTGAGGAGGGGATTCCTTACTTCTTAATTGAGTTATTTTGAGAGAAGAACGGCGGCTGCTGAGAATCGATTGAGACAATTGAACGACATTCTCATAGATTTCGTCGAATGGAGGGTTACGGTAGGTGAGGGGAAGAGGGAAGAGATGAGAGCTATATACAGAATCCCGACTATGACATGAGATTGGTCGAGACTATCAAGAGACCAGATATACTGCATCGAGTGGAAAATGCACTACTACAGGAACCATAGTGAGTTATTGGATATTGATTAGGGTTTATTTATCTATTTATTTATCAAATACACCGTGAGGTGTGCGGTAGGGGAGAGAGAGAGAGAGAGAGAGAGAGAAAGGAAAATGGTGAGGGTAGCTCGAGGGGTGGAGGGTTATGGGGAGGACGATGGGATTGCAGTGAGATGTTACGAGAGATTGTCTCCGATGGGTTCATGATTCTGAACGAACAACAACTACAAGCTTTCACTGACTTCGACCCATTCCAAGGTTACCCTTATCCACAATGAACTTGATTCCATACTACCAGGGGAAATCCACGAGAGAATACAACGGTTCTGGGAACCCGTTTACACGATTTCATTCGAACACCGTATCATGCACCATCTCGTCATTGAGGTTTCTCATTCCGCTTCTTTTTATCTCTCCTTGCTATTGACAGATGATCGATAGATTGCGAAAATCGACCATTTCATCTTCATCTCGAGCTCAGTTAATCGCATGGATCAAGATGTTCGTCGAAGGAATGACCAGTACGATTTTGTAGTTTATGAGCACATTTGGTCTGGTAATGGCGACGTCAGCAAGATACATATTGTCTTGCTTATAGGTATCGACGTTGTAAGTGCCCACAATTGGTCTCTTATTCTCTCTTCTATGATATCGGTCCCCGGAACATTCAATAAGGATTTGTTGAAACAAGTCATGGACAAGATTCCTGAATTAGAAGAGAAACGAAGAGGACAAGTATAAGGGGACAAGTGACTAGAGTATATCGAGGGGTTGAGGTGCATAGAATCCTCGATATTTCTATGCACGATGAGGATGGCAATCTACTAGAGGATTCTATGACAGTTCGCACTATCGATGATTTGAAGAGGGCTATTAGCCAAGGTATGGTGGACTAATCTTATTAGGTAGACCAAGTATTTCAGATGTGAACAAGACTAACTCGAAGACTGGAAAGTGGGCTAAATTTACGGATGTTGTAAGGCATTTCCCATAACTAGTAGTGAATATTCATTTGAGGAATGGCGGAGTTGCCCATTGGGAATGGTCCCCGGTCAATCATTCGATGATTTCTCTCTCATGATAGATGAGCATGTATTGAGTGAATGGGGAGTCACAGTGGACAGAGAAGAGTCTCCCAGAAAGAAGAAGAAAAAAAGTATAGGAATAGTCAATCAGCTTAGTACTCAGTCTGCTGTTCTAAGCAAGAAGACTAAGAAGGATTGATCTCGTCAACGATTGTTCATTTCGTTGTTACCACCATTGTTGAGTTGATTGTTAAAATAAACAATTATAATTTTAAAAAAAAGCTCGCAGGGGCATACGGCCAGATATGACAATGTAAGATTAAAAAGTACTGTATTTACGTCTTTTGTTTAGTTGTTTCCCACAGCGATTGTTGGCGTACGGTATGTGCTAATAGTGTAAATTATTATTTTTTTAAATCATTATTTTTTGTCTAGTTGTGATTTCCCTTCACGAAGCTTCACCGTGCTTGTAACTAGTTAACTATCTTAAATATATGCATACTTAGAAGCTTGCTTCACATACTAATTGCACTCCTAACAATGAAGCTACAAGAACACAATAAGTCGGGAAAGGTCAGTTTGATGTCGAATACCTTTATTCGCCGGATATGAATGGCTTACTTTAGGTGGTTCGTCACAAGTTGTCTCTTTCTCTGAAGAGGAGGATCAGTGATGTTCGTGCATCGAAGTTCTCTAGGCAAGTGATCGGAAGAATGGTTGCAGACGAGAGGAAGGGAAAGGTGAGACATGGTTTCTGAGACGAAAATCGCCTCTGTTTAGGGCACGAACCGACGAGTCATACCGTGTTCTGTTAAGAGGGAAGCCAGTGATGGCAATAAGGTGTGTCATTGTTTGCGGAACTTTTTGTTGTGAAGAGCTCTCTTTGAGGACCACTCGAAGGCTGCCTTTCTTCCGGATAACAAAGCGTCGTTTGAATTCAAAACCAACGTTGACGTTCTTCTGAAGACTGGAGTGAGTCCAATAAGAGTAATAGTTATAGATCGCTTACTATTTCAGTTTCGATCGGATATAGTGTGGCTCGGTGGATTCCCGTGGAGGGTAATTAGAATGAGTGGAGTTGTGTTAGCTGGAGCTGGTCTAAGGTCACGATGAAGTTGAATCCGGGCGATGATTCGGTCATCCTAAGGGTCACCTGCAATGAGATCTCCTGCAGTAATATATGGCTGTGCGAAGCTCTCATCGAGGTTATTTCCCTTCCTTTTATCTTTAGTTGCTTTAGAATTGCCAGCCACCCACAGGGAATGTCTTCGACAAGAAATGTTTAAGCTGTCAATAAGAGGAAGCGAAGGTCGTGAAGTTGTTCTCCGTCCAGTCAAACAAGTCTTCGACCAAATGTCGAACTCGAAGGATCTCAGACTCGGAGTGTATGTGTACTATTGACTCGTTTAATAAAAATTGCTTATTTCGGTGGCTGGAAGGAACTCTCAGAAGCGTATCTTCGTGATGGAAACATCGAGATTGGTGTGAGTGTTTTTTATATTGGCCTGGAAAATCATGAAGATGAGTGTTTTAGTTGTTCATCTGTATCGTTTCATCAACGGGAGTCCTTGCTCCTACTAACTTTTCTCTCGAATCTCCATCTCTATCTCCTCTCTCTGATATCACTCTCATCCTCAAGGTTCCCGTTAAATTTCATCTTTCAATACCTTATTCATTAAGGACGGTCTCAAGTTGTATGCTAATCGTGCTCTTCTTTCTCTTAATTCCAACTTTTTCTATCGTAAATGCTTTGGATCGGAAGCTCGCGAATCTGCGGATGGAGAGGTAAAGGATTAGATGAGTTTTAGATCGAGATGTTTACGTAACGGTTTCTAAACATAGCCTGTCGCTGCCTATTTTTAAATATTTTTTAAAAAATAATATATTTATTTTTTATTGAATATCATTTTCCAGGTGTATCAAACCAAAAAGATAGATAATGGTAAAATAATTTTCATTCTTTAGTTAGAAATCAAGGATGTGGATAAGGAGGAAATGGAGGAGTTGCTGCATTCTATCTATCCTGAAGCAGACAAGGTAAATAGACATTACAGTGACTTTTTGGATACAGTGACTTTTACAGAGTGTTCAGTGCAAGAGAATATAATGTAATCGAAGGAGATGGGGATATGCTTATTCAGATTGACCGGTCTCTTTCCCATCTTGAGCTTCTTCTTAAGCTTGCCAAGAGATTCGAGATGAATTCACTGATGAATCGTGTCTCTGAAATGGTTGCGACCGATATAGATCAGCAGGTAGGAATTTATTTTTGAGGTTAGGGTATACTGTAATATGTCCTCTATGAGTATATACTGTAACGGGTAGAAGGTAGTTTTGAAGTCGGAGGAGGAATGGAGTAGGACTGTTCTGTCTTGTCTTCTTCTGGCTGATGAATACACTCTGAGTGAAGTGCAACATCGTTGTGCAAAGGTTAGCCATTTCTACTGTTACCTGTAAATACATGGTTACATCAATTATCAGTTAATGTTTTCTGAAGGACTTCTCAAAAAAAAAAGAAATATGTATATGTATTAGGTAGTCATTTTACCATGAATTGGTAGTCCTTATCTAGCGGCTTGACGTGTCTTATCTACAGGCAATGACATTTATGACAGCCTTCGCGAGAGAATCGAGTAAATTTGGGGTAGGGAGGGCAGTGCTCTGAATATTTTGTTCCGCGCGTAAAACAGACTGTGACCAACTACCGTAATCCATTACGTAAAAAGTGGTATTCATATCAAAAAAGATTCTGGCCCAATGCGACGCTAATGTTGGATCATTAGACTAGTATCCATTAATAAGAAAGCAGGAAAGAAGTTGATAATGATAGAATATGAATATACG
>LS841858.1:9164-33168 GCA_900490955.1 Micoletzkya japonica
AAAATGCTTTACAAGCGGCACACTTCAATTCGCGATAGCGCAGTTCAGTTTGCGATAAAAACGAGTCATTCCAAAGGTATTTGAGGCGTGACGCGTATGAACGCGCCCATTTTCGTGGTGAGAGTTGTCATACGGTAACCATTTTTTAAATTTTTTCCGTTACAGTATGCTGAAAGTGTGTGCCGTTTTTAAATGTAGGCGCAAAACGGTCGTGATGGGCACAGACCCGACCGTCGGCTGGTAGGCCCCTCATTTTGGTAAAAACTTAACTTGGTAGGCCCCACCTCACTCCGGAAAGCTCATTGTTAGCTAATAAGATCTAAATATGTAAATACACTGGTAGGCACCAAACTGAAATTTTTGTCTGTATGTCGACTCATATATGATCACTACTTATCCCTTGACTGAAGCACAAACTCACTTGGGAGTGCATAATAGATACTTGGCAATTTTCTCCCTCGATTCCTGAGGAAAGGTCACCCATTGAGCGGCTTCCGTCCACGATGAAGTGGGTCCTTAGGAGAAGAACGAGATTGAGGGGTCACGGGGAATTACGGTAGCTGACTTACTCTTGAAGTAGGTGTGCAGCGTGCTCTCCATTACACGCAGAGCCGTCGAGAGTTGGTCGTCCTCAAATATATATTTTACTCACTATACTATCATACTGTACTGGATTACGTTTCACTTTTTACAGTATTAAAATAACAAAAAATATGAAATATATTTAGACTGAAGTTTATCGTTTCACTTTTTAAAGTACTACAATAATAAAAAAACATGAAACATATTAGACCGAAGTTTATCGTATTCTACTACTACAAAAGTACGTATTCAACTACTGTTCCGGTGTTGCAACCGGTAAATAGCCTTACATTGAGTGATCCAATGAGTGTGTGCATGCATGTCAGAACGAGCGAGGATGTAGGATTCGTAGAGAGGAAGGACTGCCAACCGGTCACCAGGGATTCTACAACGAATACTATCAAGTGGATGCAGCAGCCCAACGCTACGCTAATCCCGGGCCCTCCTTATTCATTGCAATCAGTTACTGAAGTACCTAGCGAACAAACCAAAGTGGGTGGCAAACCGAGAGATAATCCAGACAATCTCACCTCCCAACCTGACATCGCTAATCTTCGTCCACACGGCCGTCAACTCACGGGCTACAGTACTGTACGCGCGAATGTCTCCTGAACGGAAAGCATTGGATCATACGTGGGCAGGGTCTGCCGGTAAAATTTAGCAGTGGCTCACCCAAGCCTCTGCAGTTGTCGCCCCATCCATGTCCGGCCGTCTCAGCCAGACATGGTTGAGACCTGGCTTGTTGCAGTAGCTCATTCTAGCTTCTGCAACCAGTCAGTACCCTTATCTAACACTCTTGAGCGAGGAACTGTAGTAAAGTAGTAGGTAGTAGTATTAGTAAAAAGGAAATGAGAGCTCAATTTTTTTTATTGACGAATTGTTTTCATAAGTTACCATAAGGTATAAAGTTCTCAGCTTTTCAAAAAAAATTAATTAGTAATTAAGTTGTTAAATGCGTATTGGAGACAATATCTATGAGTAAAGAGAGTTAAAATAATTTTAATGTTTTAACTCTCTTTGTACAGTACCTACTCTCTCCGAGTACTTCGAAGGTAGGTCTTTCTCGTGCTTTAGAAATAATGATTTTTTTCAGGTTGCTTCAAGTTCGTTATTGTCTTGGTCAATGCATCCCTTTTAGTCTATATAACAGCACTTTACCACTCTTTAACTTACTCACACTTACCCCTGTGCTTCCCCACTCACCTTAGTTGTAGTTTATCGTCATATTCCGACAGAGAACCGTGAGAATGTGATGTACCGCTATATTTTAATGTTTCCCCATAAAGCTTTTCTCTATCCTTCGGCTTTTTGGTGTGGTGGTTGTGTTTAGTGCTACATTCAGAACAATCTTCTTGAAGGGAATTGGAGGACGATCGAAATGGGCTTTTAAACATTCCCAAAAGCTGATCTGCTTTCCTGGGACAGATATCGATGTCTAACCAACACTCACTCCCTCCCTCTCTAGCTCTATCTTCTCTCTCTCTCTCTTTCACGATTCATCGACGACATGGAAATAGAGGAGCGAAGAAAGGAGCGAATAAGGACAACACATGCGTTTTATGTATTCCATATGCAACATTGATTAATTTTTTGTAAACATTGGAAGCATTGAAAGCCCATGCAAAACGAAGAATAACGGTAAGCATTTCGAATAATTTGCATACTGTAGCTATCGATCGAGGCAGCAAATTCTTCATAACTACAGTAACCTGGTTCTACAGCGCGCAACCCTAACTGACTGTCACATAAGATTCGGTTTTCTGGAGTTATAAGAAGTTTTATGGTGCTTTTTCTGTGTCTGAATTTTTTCTATGTCGTTTACACTCATAAAACACTAAGAACAGGGCTTTTTTTTAATCTTTTTGGCATACATGCAATGAAATTGCTGGTAGAGCCGGGACTCGAAAACCACCCAACCAAATGAGCCCATCTTTTGTATTCGCTGCCGGTTTGATTTATTGCTTCGGCATGAGAAAAATCAGATCTCAATTCTTCCCATATCAAGATTTAGTATTCATGCGAGTTTGGGTTGCGCGCTGCAGAACCGATTACTGTAGAAGCAGATACCGTACCTTTTTTCGCTCTTGCTTGCTTTATGTTTTATGAGTACTGTTTTATTCTGTTTTCTTTTATTTGTTTTTTTCCTTTATTTGATTCGATTTGTCGTTACAGGCCATGCTCGATTCCTATCGATCATACAAAATAATGATTAACACCTTGTTAATCATTAATTTCCTGCAATTTTGATTTTTTAAGCCGTTGCTTCTTTGGCAACCTATTTTTTTTAAATTTGCAGTGGGTCTCCCACCCACGGTACCTGCAACCGTGCCCACGTATGCATTGGATTACGGTAACTACGTGATTAAAACCCGGACCGCACCTTGGTTAGCGGCAATCGTAGACGTATCCGAGAGAAGGTTGTTGTAGGCCGGCAGCGCCTTCGGGACAGACCCTCAAAAATATATTGATGACTTCATGGATTTCATAGCCTTTCATAAAAGGTGAAAAAGCAACAAAAAAACAGTTAAACCTAGTCCTTCCTTAGGTATTAGAGGAGTTCAAAAGAAGAGGAAGGAAAAGGGCCCACCCGTCCGTATGACCAGGGCCAGTTGTGCCCTGAGGTACGCGCTCTGCTTGAACACCACCAGGGCGTCCGTCCGCACAGTCTCCTGCGACGCGACAAAGCCGCACATCTTACGCCAGATCCTGCAACGATCGATCAGGATTACGGTAGCCATTTGAAAATAGCAACATAGATTAGCCACACTAACCACAGGCACTGCTGGATCTCATCTGTGGGATTGCATACGGTATCGAAGGGCAGGATGACACCGACCTGCGAAAGGCAACGTTACCATCCATCATAAAGGTTGCTCAAAAATCGGTTTTGAAAAATAGAATAAAAACCCTACCGTATTGGCGATATTCTGCACATCCTCGACGGATACCGTATACCAGTCGGTTCGGCCGGACAGACTCTTGAGCAGTTCGGCCATCGAGGCTCGTACCTGCCAAAGGAAGGGCTACGGTAGTGTTCTATCATGCTTCAATCTGGAGAATATTATTGGAGGAAAAGTGACGTTGGAAAATCTTTGCAGCGCACTCCGCTAACCACCGTAAAAAATGCAGCCGGAGCCGGCCTTTATCCCAAGTTAGCCGCATTTTGCCAAGTGAGCTTCGCTGTATTTAGCGACGTGCGCTTTTCCTCCATTAATATCTTGCCAGTAAGAGGCGCACCTTGGCGATGTTTCCATGCTTCGCATTGAGACGTACGAGAACGAGGAAGAGCGTGGAGAGGTACGAGGGGCGGAGGTCGTCGGGAACCTGCAACAACATACGGCCTACCAATGTATAAACGGAGGTTTTGGGTTAGCCTACCAATTAGGTATCATGTATAATGTGGTGCCTACCAAGTTAAATTTCTTCCAAAATGAGGGGCCTACCACCCGACCGTCGGGTCCGTGCCCATGTATGTGTCACACGTGGACACCGTGTCCAAGTATGTCTGACTTTTATTTGGAATCTTTCCTTACAACAATTAGTTAGGCGTTAGTTCCTAGAACATTTCCTGTGGTAGGCTCGATAATTTACGATTTCGTACAGGTTGTCCCGTTTATCAAAATATTGCAGGAAAACATGCCTATGTATCGAGCATCTTAAAAGTGTCAAACAGACCTGACTCATTTTCCTTCAGAAGTCAACATTAACTGCTTTTTTCGTCAATTTCAACAATAATTTTCCCCGGACGCTTTGCAACATTTGATGTTGCTGCGCGCCATTCTACTTCCCCCTCCTAACCATCAACTCTACCGTAACCCCCCCCACCCCTCACTCACATGCTGTGCCAGGACCTCCTTCCAGGCAACTCTCACGACAATCTGAGCCACGAAGGGAGCGCAATCAGCGGATCGCGAGGACAGCACTTCCTCCATTGCCTGTGGGAAGGAAATAGAACGGAGCAATCAATCATTGCGAATTCTTTTCTCCTTCTTGCACGACATTGCCGTACTGCGCTTATATCTAGACTATTCATCAGTAAAAAGGATTTTTTAGTACCATAAGAAGTATAATATTCCAAATATGCTTTCTGAAACATGAATCCGACCTGCAGTGCGCGAAGGGACGGCCAGAAGTTGAGCCACGGCATTCGGACGAGATGCGACTCCTCAACGGATTTCGGATAGATTACGGCACGATTATATTCGTAATGCTTATTTCATTTATTTATTATGGTATATTTACAGCAAACCCTTCAGAATTAAGCTACCGTACACTTCAAAGGCAAGGAAAATGACGCACGAGAACTCCGTAATAGTGCATAGTTCCGTGAGTGAGGGTAGCCAGTTGCTCAGCGTAGAATCTCCACATCAACGACAACGAGTTTTGCGAACCTTCAAATAACGATAGATAACACTAGAGACCTTAAATCGTGTAATAATCAAAATTATAGTTGGTAAGTGATTTTCGGCTTATCTGAGCCTGCATACAGTAATACAGTACCATACGTGGGCACCGACCCGAAGTATGGTGGTAGGCCCAAATTTCTTCGGAATTTTACTTGGGTAGGCCTACATTTTCTACAAAATTTCAATTGGTAGGCTTGAGTTCGTACACTGGTAGTCCCGTTTCTCAAAATATGGCGGGGAAGGTTGCCCACGTATGTACAGTACCCCTCTGAGCCATACAGTACCCCGCTTACCGGGCGGGAGCACTCCGTTATACGGAAGCTTGATCACGGTATTGACGAAACGGTCTAGAAGCGCGCCAGCCTGTTCATCGTTAGAGGGGGAGAAGGGCGGGAGGGAGGGTTGGGAGGGGGAGAGGAGGGGACCGAAGAGCGACACGCACCGCACGAAGCACTCCGACAGTTCTGCAATTGGGGGCAATCTTTACTTATTTCATTTATTATATTACTTTTTATTACATTAAAATTTACTGCATAGGATAGTAGGAATTACGTCATGGGATATGCCAGAGGTCTTATATTTACGAAGTTATTGTAATCATAGCGTAAATCATCAATCGATCGAGTATTTGTAATCGGGCTGAATCATATTCCAACGGACGTTTCTCGGCGAGCGACGTGGGCGCGTGTTCACTGAATGAAGCACCGGCGGTCTTTTCCATGTACATCTGCAACCATATCAAAATTAGCACTGAAAGAAAAAGCATGGCAACCATTCAGAAGACGATGCTTGAATGCATTCTATTGCACTACCACTTGGTCCATCTATTGTCCCGGGATACTGTAGCCGGGTCGGACACTAGTTTGTAGTCTGTAGTCTGTGTTCTACGTTTTATCGACTTGTTTACTCCCTCTCGCTATGTAGATCATTAGACTACCTTGCATCTTTGCATATTGCACGTGAGCTGGGCGCATTCTCTCGTTGGCGTGATCTCTAGATCGGTCTACCTGTCTATTGTCCTGTTGTTGTCTAGTTATCCTTAGACGGAATACACTTGTTTGATTAAGCTGAACTAGTTACATCCCGACCACACATCCATTGATCAAATAACAACGTCGGCGACTTTCAAAGTGCCTTGATTCTTTCATGTAAAGATAGAGAAGGATAAAATTGCATTGATTCAAACTACAACTCCATACACGGGCAGCTTTACCGGCCATTATTTTGAACTAGAGCCTACCAGTGAATAACTTGTGGCTTTGGTTAGCCTACCAATGAGGCATCGATAATAACGTAATGCCATGTGAGATAACCCCCTGAGATATCGGCGAAGGTGATAGGTCAGTCAGTAAGGTCAGTAAGGTGATAGGGGAGAAGGGGAGATGGGGGCCTAACTCCCGTCTCAGCCCGACCAGCCCATATGATTTCTCTCTCTTATTTCTCTTTGGAAACCTTTGGAAATAAACCCTTTTGGCAATCTAGACCTTGGCAGCGCACCCTAAACGCGTAGACGTTACGAAAATAAAGCGCCTGCCAAGTTAAGTTTCTGACAAAATGAGGGGCCTGCCACCCGACAGTCGGCTCCGGGCCCATGTATGTACAACGCTCAGAATACTGCATAATTTGGAAGAAAACGATAAATTTGATGGGCAAAGTGCCTTGATTCTAAAAAAAATTTCATAACAAAAGTGCCTTGATTACCTTGGTTCCGACGTAGTATTTGATCTATAACCTCTTCTATAGGTCCATCCTAACAATCGCAGCCTAAGAATAATTTGCTGCCCTAGGAAAGAGGCTATCTTAGCCACATACCGTACCTGAATGAGTGCCCCCAGGGCATCAGTGTATTTCGCCCATCGTGAGAAGAGTGAGGAGAGTCCTTGGGACCGGGAAGTAGCCAGCGCCCTAGAGGTCACCGCAATGCACTCCGAACACTGAAAGACACTTTTGAATCTGCATTTTACTACCTCCATTATATTACTCTTTAGATATCTTTTAAACATTTTCAACAATCATGGACACATGATTAGTCCTACCGTAGCCTACAGTAACCCACCGTCTTGGCGTCGAGTCGATACTCAGCCAGCACGCCCTCCATTGGCTTCGCGTCAACCTTCGCCGCAATCTGATCCAGCAAAAGGGGCGGAGTCGAGCCAGCGTTGCAGCCTCAAATGTATCTTATACGACAAGCCGCGATAATTGTGCTTCACTAAGGGTACATAGGTGGCCTACTTTTGCTTACTACAATAAGTTACTGAACTGAGCTGGAAAACTTGAAGAATAAGCTATTGCAGGCTCACCATTCATCGTCAGTTCAATGCCGTAGGCAAAGTTGACGGGAAATTGATGGAAGACGAAGGCGACAAAGTGATCGAGGCATAGCTTAAAGGGATCATCACAGTTATCCTGATAGGTAAATTCAAGGGATGAACGGCGAGGAAGATCAACTAGACCATAGCCCAGCTCATACTTGGCACAGATCCGACAGTCGAATGGTAGGGACTCCTCTTTTTGCTAGAATTAAGAAACTCGTTATAGCTAAGTATGTAGACTAAATGCACTGTAAGTATATTATGAAAGGTATATTAAATGTCTATCTATGCTAAAACAAAAGTACGGGGTTTCGGCCCTTAGTTCTAGGAAGTTTAACTTGGTAGGCAGTATATCATACGGGAAGTCTCACTGGCAGACTAATCAACAGCTCGAGATTTACATTGGTATGCCCCAAATTATGGGGCCCGGCTAACCTGCCCTAAGGGCGAAGCGACTATGCCATCGGCGGAGCTCGAGGCGACATTGCGAAAGGCCAGCGGCATCAGGGGACGGAACTGGTGGGGAGGAAGGGAGGTGGCACGGGTGATCGAGAGACGACCTGCAGGGGCAAGGGGAGATTGATGGTTGGGGAAGGGGTACTGTAACTCGCTTGGCGGATACTGTACATTGAATACGGACGGTAGATTGTTAGATTACTCTATGGGAAGGGTCTGATCAGGAGAGCATTTAGAATAGTATCATTAATGGCCGGCTGACTCAGTAGCAGTAGCGCCCGTTGGCTGAGTTCCGGCTTGGCCACCGCATCGCTCAGTCTACCGTACGCCTCTACCTGCAAGGAATGGACCGAGGGACTAATCGTGAAATTTGGTACTTTGCCAAAATTTCAGCTACATGTACGGTGTCCTCTTGCAATAACCTCGATCAGAGGGTGGAAGCAACCAACGATTGTGAGCCTGCACTTTTTTTTCCAAAAAGTTTCCTTTTCCCTAGCCTAATCAACAATCTACATGCTTTGCACAATTCTTATAGCCACGCACTTCGCCAGTTCCACAATTAATTCGTAAACTCACGAGAAGATTGGGATCGAGGCATTCGGGGGAGAAGCTCTCAGCTAGGGGAGACGATAGCACGAATCCCTCTAGGACCAGCTTCATCACAGCCAGTTGCTCTTCCGGACGACCCATTATGAACTCCTGAACAACGTCGAAATTATAGATAGCCATATATTTACACATATTTACTAGAGTTAGTTCTTCTTTTGGTGCTTATGTTCCATACATCATTCATAACTGCGACGCGTCTCGTCACCAAAAGCAATGAAACATATTGAGAAGAAGAACTCTCATGCACACCTCTAATATTATATTTACACGGGCTACATGCTACAGGCATTTCCCCGCTTCAAGGGACATAAATGGCGCCCAAATAGTTGAACCTAATGAGAACTCCATATTTTGCTGCAAATAAATAAGTTTTTTTTTGCAGACATGGCACACTAACAATAAGATTAAACAGATACTGCGATACACCGGGACAATAGGAGAAATGCAAAAAAATGTAAAAAAATTGAAAAGCTCTCACCATTCCAAGGGTTCTGAGTGTGTTCTCGAGGGCTGAGGTGGCAGGAGGGAAGAGAATGGGAGAGGAATCGACCGAGGAAATGGCAGAGGTAAGCAGGAAGAAGAGCGAACGGCCGCACAGCTGAAGACAGAAAAGGGCAAATCGAGGAATCGTCTTTAGGGGATATCATTAATTTTATTCGTTATTGTTGGTTATCGATTGATAGCCCACTCTTGCAATGGATGAGCTCTTAATCAAATGCATTCCCCTTATCGGGGCGGGGGGGGGGGGGTTAAGAACTTAAATGCCTTCGGGGCATCGAGTGATTGAATCTCGGTACCTGCAGGCTAGTCTGTCGCAGTTGGACGGGTGCCGATCGGGCAAGTGAGCACAGTTCACTGCAAAGAACGATCAATACTCGCATTTGCCTCGTTTCGGGAGTATCTCAGACACATCTCAGACACACCGTATGCGCTCTGGCACACTTGTTCCGCATTGATTGCTGTTGTTTTTGCCGAAAAAGCTCCGTCAGCAAACGGCATTCCTACTTTGCATAGACTCTCTTCATACCACTCCACTATCTCGACGTAAATTGGAAGTAGTGTTGCTAAAATCGGGACCGGGAGAGCGGGAGAGAATCGGGAGAATGAGATTAGAGAGGATAGTCGGGAGACCCGACTCTCCCCAGGAATGAATGATAATGAAGTCGGGAGATTCCATCCCGATTATCTCCCGACTTTCTAAAAGGAGAGTGAAGAATGAAGGATGAAAGAGAGGAATGAATGATCGGGAGGACCGAAAAATCGGGAGAAAGTCGGGAGAGATTCTCTCCCGCCATTCATTCATAGGGAAAGTTGGGAGAACGGGATGTCCCGACTTGGAGGGGATGAATGATTCTCTCCCGACTTCGGTCCGTCTCCCGATTTTAAAGGGTACCTAAAGTGTCAGAAAATCTTTATTTCGAGTTTGATCTATAGCTACTCCCGCCGCGAAAATTTGCAGCGTAGTAGGAAAGGAAGCGCCGTACATGTTATTGACTGGTGTGAGGGAGATCAAAGGAGGCGATGCCACTGGGCAAGGACAAGGCCTTCCTCTCACCTCCCGCGAGAGAGACTCACCCCCTCACTCCCGAGGGAGGATGACTCAATCTCTTGAATTTCACGTACTTTCAACTTGTTTTCTTGCATTTCCATGTTTGTAATCTGTCTTTATCAATGTTGCCATACATTTCAGGGGCAAAAGAATCGCATCATCGATGGTCGCAACAGTTCGAAGTGCGATGAACCAGAAAGGAAGATATGGATGAGATGAAGAATGAAAGCAGCCCCGTCGCTCCCTTCTCCTTGGGCATTGCAAGGTTCATTCTTTTCTCTTTCCTATCTTCTATTTTTTACTTGTTCCACTTTTGTAGTGAGTACGTTGCCACAGGTTTCTTTTACGTCCAGTTTCTGAAGAACAGTATTTTGGTATATTAGCGGCAACGTGTTCACTACGTTCCTTGATAATAGAGCACCAATCTCTGAGCGTTCATAATAACTAGCAAAAAGTTCAATTTATGAAAGGGAGCAGCAGGTTCAGTTCTGTCAGTTCCCATCCGTTGTCACTGAACCTTTCCATTGCATAACTTTACACAGTTTCATCATCTACGTTACCATAGGGACCGATCGACGTATAGATCTGTGACACTTTAGGTACCCTTTACCAGCAGTAATTGGAAGGAGGACGACTGACGGAACGTTTTCATCATCAGCAATACCATGTCTTTGTTACAACTTCAAACATTCTAGGAAACGAGCGCAAAGGCTGGCCACTCGGTGGCTTTATGCAATGCTTGAAGCCTACCTGGCAATGTACTCGATACTCGCGCATTTCACCGCAGCGGCATCCATGACCGCCTGTTTGAGCCGGGAAACAGCCTCCACTCGCTCCTCCCTGACAATCATGGATCATACATGAGCACAGTCGGGTGACAGGCCCCCATGTTCTAAGAAACTTAACATGTTAAGCACTAGATTGTAGAAGAATCCTTATTTTTAAACTACTCAAAACCTCTCTTTTTACATTGTTTTTAGGGTTTGAAAACCAAGCCTTTTAATCGCATTATGAGACCTAGAGAGTGATCAGGAGTATGGAAGAATGAAGAGAGTCAGATGATAAATACGCAAATCGCGCTTGGTTTTCAAACCCTAATTGCTATGCCTCAATTCGAAATAATGGACTGCAATTCTGCCCACGTATGATGACAATCAGGGATTACGGTAGGTAGTAAAGTCACGTTTATACTTGCCAATACGTAATATTCTTCTGAAATTGGAACAGAGCACGATTCTACCGATTCTTGGTGATGGCTGCATCAACCGCCGTGTTGAACTCCATTACCGATACCTCAAATAGAGAGCGTCGCCATTTCTACCGTATCCAAGCCCTCGCGTGGACTGTTTATCGTATCTACCGTCGCAAACCTCGAGCACATTGCACATTATTACAGTAACCAAAGATCCACGTATTGCCCTTTTTCGTCCCGTACCCCAACTCTCGTACCAACCTGTACAGTTCTATTAGCCGGCATCTGGCAGCGGCTTCCGCACCGCACAACGATGTTAATGTTGAGCGTCCCCTTCTTGTACAAGTTCTTCAGCTGTTCCACGTACTCCTTGTCCTTGTCCTCCACCTTCTCCGAGGCGGTCACGAATTCACTGAAAAGCGATGCGATATCTTAGATACCTTAGAAACATCCACGGAACGATGCAGTATAATAATAAAGCAAATAGATGTAGTGACATGGGAGCGCTGGTAGTTTGTGTTCGTGGAGTGCAACCAAATAAGATGAAAAGCCCGAAAATAGAAATGAAAACAGTTGCCTCACATCGCCAACTTGGAGATGGCGCTCAGGAGCGGCTGTACTAGGCCTGTCGCGATTTGTGGCTGGACGGAGATGGAACTGGAAAAAAAGGAGGATATTGCTTCATTTTTTTACAATAATATTATAGCATAATTTTTTAATAAACCATACTTGTTCTATCATAAATGGATATCGAGATACCGATCGAGAACGGGCGCGCGAACGAGCGCATGGTGATTGGGAAGAGAGGGGAAGGGACGGGCACGCGTCGATTGACTGCCTTTAAAAGTAAGGATTCAGAATATGCTCTTCTTTTCAGTTTTGTTTCATGCAACTACTTCCTAATGTAAGAAGGTCTTATCAAAAACGCAATAAACGTTCAATATATTCGATATGTGAAACGCAAAAGTGCGCGTAATGAGGAGGTTCATGAGATGTTCCACGACCAAGTCAGTTTGCGATAGCTTACCGTACCTAGATTCATGGGATACAACGGTCCAGCTCCCCCCGAAGGCAGTGGTCGGCCCTTGGCGTGGCACACGTGGGCGAATAGCTCAAAGCACCTCTTATCCTTCCACTTTCTTTCCCGAAACTTTCTTACGAGATATCTGGCAAAGCAATGAAACAACTGTAGACAACCATTTTAAGGCTGCATAAATCTTGTCATACGTGGGCAGAATTACCGTCACTTATTTCGAACTGAAGCCTACGAGTGTAAAAATGGAGGTTTTTAGCAGCCTACCAGTGCGCATTCTAATACAACCTACTGCCTACCAAGTTAAGTTTTCTTACAAAATGAGAGGCCTACCACCCGACAGTCGGGTGCGCGCCCATGTATGAATCTTGTAGACTGACTACCTTGGAATCGTCCAAATCCTGCCCCGTTATCACGTTCAGATCGACAAAGTCCAGCCAAACGTTCTGCAAAGAAAACAAACTTTCTTATGTTTTTCATATTCATGATTCTCCCTCATTCTCTCATCGCGGACCGTCGGCTCCCCATTTCGCCTCGTCCTCCCGCGCCCATTCCACCAAGGTGATGAATCCCCTCTGACCTTAGGCACGTCAGAGGTGTCCCCTAGCCTAGGTCGTCTTCGTCTCCCCTTTTTTTCTTCTTCTTCTGTCCCGCGGCTGCCCATCCCCATAGAAGACTTGTAAGACAAGCATCATCCCCGACCCCGTAGAAGAGCATTTTTTCAAGTGAAGATATCCCTATCCCTACCCCAGAGCTTCCCTCCTTCCACCTCCTCCCACCTGTCGCACACCTCACGGTGTATTCGATAAATTAAATAAATAAATAAAGAAATGTATAAATATTCTTGCGTAATTACAACAGAGCCCAATAACTACAACATAAATACCAAACCAACCTGATCATTGGCCACTGCCAACTGCAAAAGGTAGTCCAGATCGAAGCGCGCGTAGTTACTGCAATTCACATACCGTAATCCGTCCATGACTACCGTAATGCTATAGCAAACTGAGATATAAACTCACGAAAAGGAGGGCAGCGATATGTCGACGGAGGCCTTGACCCATCCGACCACAGCCTTGGCTAGTCCCCGTGCCTCGCTCACTTCTCGCGCCTCCAGAGACTCCTGCAACGACCGTTTGGAGTACGGTAGGTTACGCTAATTTACCGATCAGGCAAACTCCTAATACTTCCAATCTGAGAATCTTCAAGGACTTGCCATTTACTAAACTTGAAGATCTCACACAAATAAAAGACTACCTCAAGAGCCTTCCACTGCGCACTCATAGTAGCACACGTGTAGAACCGTCGGGCCAGTTGGTATTTCTTCCTGAACGAAAAGAAAAAAATTAAGCCCGGAGAGCTAACTATAGTCTAATTATTAACCAGTCAGCGAAACCGCGCTAACTCGGGCTGCCAAGCAATCTTTTGTCATTCTCAAAAGCAGAAGACTTTGCAACAGCTTGATAATGGCTCTTCGCATTCATGTTTTAGGAATCTAGTGCATGATGCTTACTTATACACGCTATCTAGCTACCGTACCCCCTTCAACCGTACTCACCCCTGACTCGTCTTCAGCCCAAACAAATCCAAGGCGAGTCTCTGCAGCGAGACAGCCAGCACGGGGCCGTCTCTGAAAGCAAATTCTAAGCAATCAATGTTTGATATACTAATTATATCCCACTGAAAATATATAATAAATAAGATTTAGATATGAGAATCACCCACTTTTCGCGCTCCTTCGCGCGTTCTCCGACACCGAGTGTGAGCACGAGTTCGATCCATCGGAACACCGGGAGCCGTTCAATCGGCAGTGCATACGAGACCTTACTCGAGGCTTTCTGCAAGCAACTAAGAGTATGCGATAAACATCTTTGCATACGTCTTTAGTCTAGTCTTTTGTACTGTGCATGCTACGCGCTATACAACCAATACGTTCTGTCTCAATCAGTTAAACACCGAGTTGTGCATTAGAGTTCTCGTGATGCCTATGCTTCACACATCATTCATAGCCGCGACGCGCCTATCAATTATGCAGGGAAACATATTGGCCAAAAGCAGTCATCTCTATTGACCATACTCACCTTGACCGCGTCTTCCAACGTCGTCTTCTCCTTCTTGGCCAGTGCATCGTAGAGACACGCATGGAATGCATTGAGGGCCTCCTCTTCCACTTGGAGAAGAGCCCACGACGCCCACGAAGAGACGGAGAGGTGGCTGGAATCGAGCGAATACGAAATATTATTGACGAAAAAGTCGACTCATTCCTACTTTGTCTGCGCTCTCTTCATACCGCTGCGCTCTCTCGTCTGGAAGTAGGAATGAGACGACGGACGGAACATTTTCCTCCACCATACGCTTCACGAAGCACTCATTACAACTGTTCGGGCAGAATTGGCCGATGCCTTCCCCCCTCCATAATGTGTGCAGTGCGACTATAGAATACTTTACATACATTCTCACCATATCGCATTCTCTTCACTCTTCTCCCCTCCTCTCAGCGTGCCTGACCACACTACCTCACTCATAGTCGTCGGTCTCTGGTGCGCAGTGAAAGCGTCCAGAAGATTTCATGGAAACAATGGAGAAGCTAGCGAAAAAAGGGGACATGCATGCGCAGCCGTATTAGTATCTAAGCCGGGCACCCGTGCTTCTTAAACTTAAAACTCACTTCATCATCGGAAACACGCTCTTTTCAACCATAAATGAACAAAACACAGCAGAAATTATGCATTTTGAACCGGAAATACGTGGAGTTTACCATTATATTCCCCCCGGGCACCCGTTCAAAAGTGCTTTCGTTTGATATTTAAATCAGGCTGCGCACGTATGAAAGGGGAAACCACCGTCTCATCAAACGGGTCATTTCACCCATTCTAATTGTGTGCTTTTCCCGAAGAAAAAAAAGACTTACGTGGAGGCGATGAGCGGAGGGGGTTGGGGCGTTCCCGAGAACATGGACAGAAAACCCTTCGACGACTCGCGCCAAGCAGTCATTTGCTGCTGGAAAAGGGCCGCGAATTACGATCCAGTTACTCCTTACGCAACTGCGTGTAATCCATTGAAACCTCGCCTTGCCACGGAGCAAAACATCTAGAGAGCTCGGCCAACGAGTACTCTAGCAGCACGGACTACGAAAGAGTGCACTGCCCATGCCTACAGTAACCTACCGTATACGCAGCTGTCAGCATGTCCCCAATGCCCAGCAGGCCCTTCGCGTCTCGTTCGAATGCCAGCCGAACGATCGTTCCGAGCAATTGCAGTGAGACCTGCACACGAACCTACCGTAACTCGTCTAGACTACACTCTAGTTTGCAGTCTGGTTCCTCGACCAAACTACAGATTAGTAGAGAGAATGGTTTGCCTGGTCGGCGGCAAAGGCGTTGACTCTCCGCAAACAGAGAGCGTCAACCCATCGTCGGAGAAAAGAGGCGAGATCGGAGCAGAGACGGGCGTCGTACTGAATACCGTACTATTGTATTATATCTTAGGGTGGGCGGGGGGAGGGCTATAACACACTACTCTAGCATACGTGGGCGTGGCCCGTAATAATAATAATTTATTATACCATTGAAATAAGTAGTGAATAAAGTATGGGTGGAAGCCCCGAAAAAAAATTGGGGATATGGGTATGGGAAAGTTGAAAAGAAAGGGTTGCAACAGGAAAAAGAATAATTCTAGAATGAGTCCTACCAGAGTATGCATTCAGGTTATAAACTACGATCGGTCATTGTAAATATGGGGTTTCTCGAAGAGTTTCGCCTATCAATTACGGTTTCTGATAACGTGCTTTCAGCCCTTCCCATCAAGTATTTTATAACATTCGCTGGCTCCATCCTTACAGATTGATATTTCAGCCAATAGGCAGACAATAAGCCGGCTATACTAGACTCTAGTCTCGCCCGAACTCACGACAATGCCACAGGACAGCAGTCGGACGAGCGGAGTGGGAGCGGAGGAGGGACCGGCCAGGAGTTGGTAGGCATAGCTACACTGATCCGAGTGGAGCACCCGCTCAAAGGTCGACAGGAAACTGAAATGGATAATGAATCATCTTGAAAGCTTGGTTTATTAGTCATTCCTCAATGATCATGAAACATACCAAAAAAAGCAAGTAATCCAGAGCAAAATGCGAGAGAAGAGCTCACTTTTTGTGCCCGAGAATCGACTCCATTCTCGCGTGGTGGAGGGCAAAGGAACGTTCGAGAAGCACCGCCGCAGCTGAAGTGCAGCCCGCATTGACCTAGAAAGGGTTACGGTAGGTAAGGGGGGATGGGTACGGTAAAGAAGACGCGCGTGAATGAGCAAATCTATTCGGTGTTTAGCACGCATTGCGTAAACAATTCTTTTTAGTAGACCTCTGAAACCGCAAATCACCCGCCTCGTGGACTCATTGGCAGTACGTTCATTATCACTGCATCATGAAAACATAACTCTCGAAAAAAACCATAGTTCGGCACGGTGGTGTTGGGTAGCTTACTGAAAAATTTTGGCAAGCATTGGGTAGACTACTGCAGAAGCAAATCGGGACTATTTTTGCTGGTTGTTATGTACAGCAAAAGCTGCCCATATATATATGAAAAAGCCCAATACGGAATGTTCCGCTCACCAGTTCTCCCACGTAGCTCAGTCCATTCTCCGCAAAGGCCTCGGGACTGGAACGGTGTATTAATGTAGAAAAAGTGGGGCTACCAAAAGTAGTTATATAAAAGTATTTCTACAAACATAGATCAAATAGTGACGTCGTTTAATTTCAAAGTGTCCTGATTTCGTACCGAGAAATCGACAAAAGTGCCGTGATTCACACTAATAAGTTGGAAATCCATCATAATTTGGTATAAAATGGCAAAAATTGAGGCCAACATGTCTTGATTCTCAAAATTTTCACAGCGAAAAGTGCCTTGATTACGTCGTTTCAGACTATTTGATCTATGTCTACAAAGCATAGCATAAAGCCCAAACCTCGCCAGAGAGTGCTTGGCAGCGTGCACGAAATACGCAGCTAGATCGGCCTCCGGGGCGGCTGTCGAAGGCTGGAATAGAGGTCATCCCCTCTGATCTTTGATCTTTCCCTCTTGATCTTTGATCTTTGCGTACCTCGATCGTCAGCTTCAGCTTGAGGAGGATGTCCCAGCAGAACTGGCTGAAGTGCTGTTCGTGGTCGGGAATCTTCGAGGCGAGCTTGGCTATCTTCTGGACGCTCTTGGCGATGAGTCCGTTCGAACGGGTGCAGTGGACGAGGTGGGCCTGAGGGGGATGAGAGTAGGGGAGAGAGTAGGGGGGGGGGAGAGTAGGGGGGGAGAGTAGGGGGGGGGAGAGTAGGGGGGGAGTAGGGGGGGAGATGGTTAGGAATAGGGCAGTAAACGTCATCTCCCTCTCATTTTCCTCTTCCATTCTGTGAGAATGAAAGGAATATTACATATATTGCTTCCTTTCCCAAATTTAGTCACGAAAAGATAGCTCTTCCGCATTGTAAATTATCTGGATCGTTGTAATTTAAATACGAACTTGTAGGCAATTTTTATTATTTTATTATTTTTTAATTATTTGTAGTTTTCTTCTTTTTTAAAATTTTCGCACACGGAACCTTGCAGGATTACCGGCAAAACGTTGTCAGCATTATATGCCTCGCATAAAACGCGAAACTTCCTGGGAGTATAACCTAGGCTCATAGCATGTCGTCCACGGGATAACTAGCTGTATACCTTGGTGATTGATCGCATAAACAGAGATCAAAGATCAACCCGCCCACCTTTAGTACGGTATCCGCGGCGACCGCGTGCACCCTCTCGCCCATCCACAGCCTCTCCGTTCCCCCACTCGAGTCCTCGTCCGTATAGCCCCAGTTCAACGCGGACAGTACGCGTCGCGCCACGCGGTTGCCCGCGCGGTCGGGCGACCGGGCGATGAGCCACTTGCCTGAGAGGGACGGATGACGTCATCCGGGAGAGATCAAAGATCACCCCAGAGATCAAAGATCAAAGATCAACTCACCGATGACCCCGCCGACGACGGACTCGCCAACCTTGCACAGATTAAGGGGCGCCGAGGCGAAGATGTCAACGGCGTGCTGAAACAATCCATGTATTCTTTTAAATGAAAAGAACTAGCGGAGCTTCGCTCCGCTATGCGGATCCAAAAACTTTGTGCATTGTCCGGGGAGGTTTTTGGAAGAGGGAGAGGGGGATTGGGCCTAGCAATGAGATTGGTTTGGCGTGATTCTAGCGGGGTAGTTCATACGTGGGCACCGACCCGAAATATGGGTGGTAGGCCCAAATTTCTTCGGAATTTTACTTTGGTAGGCCTATATTTTCTGTAAAATTTCAATTGGTAGGCCTGATTTCGTATGCTGTTAGGCCCGTTTTTAAAAATATTGCGAGGAAGGTTGCCCACGTATGGGACAGTTGGTGCGTGAAGTGGTCAAGATAGTGGTTGATAGGACGATATACTCTCTACGGCTAGAAACACCCAGGAATGTCGAACATTATCTGGAGAAATCAGCAAAACACTTTGCCGCGGGCCGGGGTTCAACCCCCTAGAATACGTAGAGCTTGCAAGTAGAGCATACGATTCGCGTCTTTTTGATGAATAACTTTCACCATAAATCTATATAAGCGATGGGTCTGCCATTTCATATACAGCTTGCAACATAATCACTTTGACAACGCGAATCGTACGCTCTACTTATAAGGGTTTTTTTAAAATCATATGCCAAGAATGTTGAATACCTTAATTGCATTTCTACTTTCCTTTTCGTTATAATTCGGTGCTGTAGCTTATCCACACAAAAAGAAACTGATAGACACAACGCATTACTCACATCCTCCATGTGGTCAATGTTCCTGTCGATGATGGTGAGAAGGGAATCGAGAGTGGCCGGTTTGGCTCCTGTCAACGAAACATTTTATAGCTCTTATTCCCCCATTCAGATTACTAACTCGCTTGTCCAAAATCCCCTTTGTTCCAATGTAGATAGTATTGGCAAAACGGAAAGTCGCAGTTTGATTTTTTTTTGCAAATAATTCATTTCATTTCACAATAAGCACATATAATGGAAGAACGGCTCGTACCAATAATGGTCGCTATGGCCTCTCCTCCCACTTTGTACAGGGTATCGCGTGTAGAGGCATCCACGAAGCACGTCTGTAAGAATGAGGGTTCTCTTTTTTACCCTTTCTACCGGTTATGTTTCACCATTCCATAAAAACCGGGGCATGCCTACAGAGCATGAAAACTGAAAAAAATTAAACAAATGGAAAAGCGTCAAAAAGAGAACCCTAGTAAGAATACACCCATCTGTTCCTTATCTCAATATTTGCTAAATCGATAACTCTGTAATCGTATTCGAAGTATTCATCACACTTCCGCAAAGTATTTAAACATAGTCTGTGAAACATAACCAAAAACTCTATTTCTAGTTCCAATAGCACATGCGGTCCAAAGTCAAATTCGTAAGCAACCTCATAACGGAGACAATAATATCGCTGGAAATTACCGTATACCTCAATGACCTCCCTCAGAAAGGGAGTCGGGTCCCGCGCGGATTGAGCAACGAGCGTGGCCAGAGCATTGACTAGGAATACGGTATCGAGCGGGCCCGCGCTCTCCAGTCGATCGCCCAGACCACCTGGAAGAGACGGAAGTACAGAAACCCCCGATGGGGGGTGTGTGTTACAGTATCACGGTCTCTATAAGAACACCATACTCTTATGCTATAGCAGTATGGTATGGTAAGGCAAGGTAATTGTCAACAGCAATTGCTACTCATCGCTACTCTACTCTTGCCAATGAAGTAAGACAATCCAAGAATTCACTCTAACCTTGCCGTATGCTCCCCTCAATCTCCGGAGTAGTCGCCTCGAAAAGTTCCCGTACCGACCGACTTCCCTCATCGCCGCCTTTCCTGAAACAATTTTCTGAATGTAAATGAAAAAATCATCAAAAATCATGCATTTGCATATTCGTGAAGAAATATACTGTTCTGTTTAAAAAAAAATAAAGCGAAAAGGTAAAGGAATGAAAGGGGCCAACCGGAGCAGGTATTCCACCCTCAATCTGCATCCTTCCGATATGCAGTCAAAGGGAAGGTCGATCAGGAATTGCCATAGACCAAGGCTGGAACGGTAAGGAATTGAAAGGCTTTACAAATTCACTGCAATGAATCATTATTACAATTTTTTGAACAAACTATAACCAGACCCTCTGTACGACTATGTACCACAGTGCGCTCAAAAGCCCCCCCCCCACGGCTCGCATTTCTTTCAAGCTTCACCTCAGCTTTACGCCGTTTATCTGGGCTAACAGTGACCGAGTATTTAAGTATTTGAATATGCTTAGATAAAGCAACTATCGGAATATGAATGAAAAATGAGATCATACATGAGATCAAGCATGTCGAGTACAGGAGAGTATTCAACACTAATGCCTTCTCTTACCTCTTCTTCGATATGACATAGTGCACTGCCAGCAGAATGACCCTGTCCATTTCCCTCTGTAATTGCTCCTCCGAGGCTGCGTCCAACAGCCCTCGGGCAACTTTCCAGTGCGAGGCCAATTCACGAACCGACTTCCTGCGAGGGAACTATTATTTGTTGTTTTAATTTAAGGCAGCGTGGTCATCACGAGCAATGTTTATGAAAAACCATCTTTATGAATATTATGTGTAGCAGGAATCCACCAACCTGAGCGTCATTCCAATCTGCTTGCAGAATTGCTTGTATTCCAGTTGGGCATACGTTTCGAGACCATCGTGGAGGACCTTCATGAGAAGCAGTTGAAAGGCGAGAAGGGAAGCGAATTGGGAGACGCGGTCGGTATCTGAAGCCAAGCTTGAGGGGATGGTCTAGAAGTGAAGATAAAGGCATATTCCGCCATCTAATTTTAAAATTCTCAGTATCGCATAACAGCATATTTAGAGCATCTTTCAAGGGTTATGCTTCATCCTGCACATGAGCCATAGGTCCAGTATCAATTGACATTGAAACTTCATAATAAAAAGCTAAAACGCTGTAATTAAAAAGTAAATCTCTTCTGACTCGTAGTTGAAAAGTGCAGATAGGCCAGAGAGTAGAAGTCGCTGATGGGCAATTGATCGAGAAGAGCGGTGAGGTCGGTCTCCGAGATCACAATGGGATCGTGCTCCTTCTCACCTAGAATACAACCTTTATATATAGTAGAATAAACCGGCGGTCCGTCAGTTTCCTTGGTTCCGAAATGATTCTAATTCTCTCCCTCTTGCACACTCTCTCGCCAGATATTCGTAATGATACTCAGACGGATATTTTTATTTCACTATACTTCCCATCACCGTTGCCTAAAATAATATACTAGCTCAAAATTTAATTAAGCGTAAAATAATACACAATTCAATCGTCATTAGCACTGTCCCAAGAACGGCCCCCAAAACGTCTAGATTAACCAGGTACCCTACCCCCAAGTAGTTACCGTACCCTCGTCGTCAATGATCATCCAACTGTCGCCGGTTTCCTCGCGTGCCGCTGTGAGCGAAGCCAGGAATTTTTCACGCGATCTATAAGGGGGCAGACAATTACTCATCCTTAAATAACTTCATGAACTCGTAAGATCACAAAACAATATCTAACTTGATCGGGTTCATAAGCTGTGCGAGCATCGCTATACAGTAGTCCATCTTCAGCTTGCCGGGTGAATTCGACTGGACGAATGTCTGCAATAGAGCATTCGGGTATCGACGGTATGCTTCATCCGCCTAGAGATAGCCAGTAATTGCCTCATTATCAATTACTTGATCATGATACATTACCACAAAAAAGACCAGAACAGAGTGCCCTAGCCTGCGAGGCTCCTATTTCGTTTAATTTAGCATCCCTTCTATATTATTCTAAACACGAGCCGTGGCATAGCACCAATAGCTGAGTTAATGTCATGCCTACCGTAATCCTACCGTACCCCCTCTAACCTGAATCAGGGGTGCGGTCCAGTCAGACGAGGGCGAGGGAATGCGGAGAACGTGGAGAAGGAGCCAGAGACCATCCGAGGACAGACAAGCCTTGTGTAGGATACACGTCTGCAATGAATATGAGTAACCAGTGTGGGTCAACCCGTTCCTACAGTGCAAAGTCTACATCACACTTTCACTTCTAATGCGTCTAATTTTCTTACTTTTGCACACTCTCTCGCCTAGATCATGCCATTCGGGTCTTTTTGATGTATGTGTTTCATGCATCATTCTTAACCGCGACGTGTGTTGTCACCAAAAGCAGCGAAACATAATATTGGTCAAAAAGACTCGAATGGAATGCTCTACTCTCGCCCCACCGCCTACATTGCCCCTGTAATCAGATAAACCCACCAGTTCCGTAACCCATCCCACTGCAGCATCGGCAAATGGCTTGGGAAGGGAGGGAAGGCGGAGGTGGAAGAAGAGATCGGAGAGGGCAGAACGGAGGAGCAGACGGCAACCAGACGAGACTCCCGGAGGGGTAGTATCGAGAACTGAAATGGGATGATGGTGGGGAGGATACGGTAGGAAAGGATGAGTACGGGGTAGATGAGACAAGGAGGCATACATGGGCTGGCATTGTCCGAATATTTTTGCAATCTCCCTTACGTAATTGGTGGAAATCAAAAGCAGCCATCCAAACAAGTGTTTCATAGTACAGTTTTTTTTGGTGCAGACACCCATCCTAACGTCCGATCGGACACTCGCGCCCGCGTATGCAAGGAGGAATGCATTTAGCGTTACAACGTTCAGTCGAGTAAGCGGAAGGGAAACTTGCGCTACGAGACAAACGGAATTTCGGGGAAAGCACCATTTCATCAAATCGGTCCGTTCATCAACACTAATTGTATGCAGATCACGGTTGATGAAATGATGACCGATTTGATCAAATGGTGGTTTCCCGAATTGCGAACTGAACTCACGTGTCGGCAGTGCAGAGATCGTGACACGGGCCTCAGCCAGAAAGCCATGGTTGATCGAGATAACTATCCACTGGATCTGCAATACCACGGTCCGAAAAGCAAACTAGGAGCGCGCTCCTACCCATACTTATCCTAATGATGTAACCGAAGTCTACCTGCTGCGCTTATTTTGCAATCCGTTGGTGGAAAAGAAGAAAATATGAACCTGTTGCGCGAGAGAGCGTGCCTCCACCTCCTGGCTCATTCGCTTCCGCAGCGTCACCTCCTGGTTTGTCATCAGCAGTTTCCTGCAAGAATGATATCAAAGATCAAAGATCAACTACGAGAGATCAAAGATCAGCCTTCAGAGATCAAAGATCACCTCATCTCCTCCAGCTTCTCCACGCATAAGGTCGCCGTGCTGTACTGTGCCGTGCCGCTACCCGCGCGATTCTCGCCGCACGGATCCTATAAGATAAGTAGCTCGGTTAGATGCTCCGTTCAACTCGCCTTTCTCTTACGGAGTCGCAAAATAAAACAACAACAAAAAAAAACTAATCTGAACAAAGAATATTTCTCAAAGATCAAAGATCCGCTTCCCGAGCACAAAAACACTATTACTTGGCTATCCGCGCACCTTGGTAGAAGTGGCTAGCGAAACAATATGGAACCCTTCCTGTATGGGCGAGTGCTGTCCTAACATTATTAAAACTACGTGACATTCCTTTCAGCGCTACTCATCTTAACGTCTGATCGGGCAACCGTGCCCGTAAATGCAACCACTTGAGAGACAAAATGATACAAAATGAAATTGAGAGACAAAAGAGGCAGTTCACGAGACGACCGTTCGCGCGCTGCGGTATAGACTATATTCCATACTACGATCGATTGTCCCTATTATGCTTACCTACGTTAGAGACTAGACGTTTAGTTAATGATATCCTATTTATATACAATTGTATTTATAATAATTACGACCTATCCACA
>LS841858.1:33268-52516 GCA_900490955.1 Micoletzkya japonica
CTCTCTCCCTTTTCTTTCTAGCTCTGCCCATACCACATGTGCCAGTAGATCCATTGCATACTGGAATTCTCTTTCCCAACAAATTGTTGACTTGCCCCCTCTTGCTTTTAAAAACTATATTGTAAAGCAAAACAATTCAATTCTCACCTCCCCCTCTAATATTCGTATATAGTACCTCCCCTCCCCTATTTTAACTGCCTTACCACCGATTCGGCCCCACAAGCGACGGACATCTCGACCAACTACAGATATTCTTCTCCGTTTTTACCTTGTATCCCTACCCCGGTCAAGAAGAATAAATGAAATGAAATGAAATGAAATACATTGGCAGTGGCCGTCCTCTGCTGCATCATCCACACATCTCGCACACACTTGGTCAGAGCGGCCTCGTTGGCCGCCTCCTCGACCTGCAGTGAATGTTGAGTATACACCGACTGACCGACCAATCTTGGACATTTATATCAAGGCTGTTCTCGGGGGTCTAGAACATGCAATAATACGTATGCCATGAGTACGACAAAGTATGAAAGAGGAGCTAACCGCGGACAGTGCAATGTCATCGCAGACTGCCTTGTACCGTCGAAGCAGCGAGAAAAGCGGACCGTTGGGACGTTCCTGGAGTAAGAACATACATGGGCGCGATTGTCCAATCGGACGTTAGGATGGATGCCTGCACCAAAGAGTCGTAATGTAAAACGCTTGTTATGATGACTGTTTTTGATTTCCTCTAATTGTGTAAGGGAGCCTGCAAGAGATTCGTGGACGATGCTAGCCCATGTATGAGCAAGAACCCAGATTCCGTCAGTAATTTTCTATTCCTATCGTTCTTTCACATCTTTTCGTATGCGCCATTCTTCACGTGCTGATACACACTTTGTTGTGATAAATTATTATTATTATTACGACTATTATTATTACCCTCACTAAGTTAAAGAGGGGGGAACGGGTAAAGAGAACCGCATTGGAATACCGCTTGAAAAGATCCAGCTCACCTCCATCTCGCAAAACCGATCAACGAACTCGTCCGAGGCCTCGTACAGCTCGTTGTGGTAGAACGACAGAAGAACTTGCTAAATATATAATAATATCTATGCCTTACAAAGCACATCTCGAACATAAAAATATGTTAGGAAGTCTGCTACTCATTACAATGCCTTCAAAAGTACCGTAACCCAAATCCCATCTACCGTACCTCCGACAGTAGTCCCAGATCGGTCGTTTCCAGGGCGTTGGTTGAGGGATACATCGGCGGCGCATTTTCGATGGGGGCACTGACTCGCCAGGCTTCCTACGAATATTATTATATCATTAAATCAGAGCATTGGGCATGGTTGGGAAGCCTACTGCAAAACTGTTTCTAATACTGGCCAGCTCACTGCGAAATATTATTGGCGGAAAAGGAGTGTTGAGAAATCTTTGCAGTGCACTCCGCTAAATACAGTGAAACTCTCTTGGCAAAGTGCCAGCTTAGGCTAGCTTAGGCTAAAGCCGGCCCCTGCTGAAGCTTCACGGTGGTTAGCGGAAAGAACTGCGCAGCTCTCCCAACGTTCGCTTTCCTTCAATAGTAGTATAGTAGCTAAACAGCGCAATCTCTGTGGGTGGGAAGACCACGCAGTAAGCTGCCAAGAAACAATAAAAGGGACAAACCTGTTCCTTGTGGGAGACTGCCAATTGTGAGTAAGCCGGGAGGCCCTTCGGTGCTGTGGGGGCCGCTCGGGTGGAGCCTGAGGGGACGGCCACAGCCTCGGGCATCGAGTCCAGAACGGGGTACGCGGGACGCGCCTGTGATGACGCGTCACGCGTCACCTCGATCGAGGAACGAGGTGGCTCCGTGGAGGGAAGCCTGCAAGGATTACGAACCAGACTTGAGTAAAATTCCCGTCCCCGGCCTACCAAGTAAGTTGAGTGCACCTCTATGGGTTACTACGTCAAAAAAGCATTCTTATCTTTATCATACTTATACATCTTATCAAGGCTCCCATTCCCCCAAATAGGCCTGATGAATTACGGTTTCGTACCCTGATAGGCCCGTTTCTCAAACAATATTGCCGGAAAGGCTGGCTACGTATGAATCCAAGCCTACCGTACCTCTGCTCGGCCTCGGGATACGGTGGGACTACGGTAGATGATGTCACCGCACCGTTCGTCTTCGGGAATATGTATCGAGGCGGCGGATCGGAGGGCGCTACCGTATACCTACAAAAAGATAATAATTACTTCCGATAAAGTAAGCTCTCATACAGTAATCCTCAAAACTCCAGCCCGACACTTTCTTGTTTCACCAAGTCTTGAAATTCTCAAGGAAGCACTATGATTCAATTTCTTGTTTAATAGCCGTGGTTTAGAATACCGTAAACTCTACCGTAACCCGTACCCATTAGCCGGTGCTGCCTCGGGCTGTTCTTCCGGAACGTCGATCTCCTCCGGCTCGGGCGAGACCGATCGGGCTTGTGAGGATACGGTAGCCGGCAGCGGGAGGCTGCGCTCGCGAGGGGCTACAAACTACGGGTTTGGACTTAACCTATAATGTTAGGAATAAAATCCTACAAAACGAGAGGAGTCGTGGCTTACGAAGGGGCGGTGCGAATCCGGGCTCATGCGTCGGTGCCTCGGGCAGAACTCTGCCCAGAGCGGATCGCTGTCGGGCGGGGAATGAGGGCGCCTGAGGGGATAGGGAATACTATCGATCAGATAGTACGCCGTATGCGAACGAAGGCACCATACATGGGCAGTGTTATCGACAATTTTTTCGACTGGGGTCTACCAAAGCATAGATTTACATTGTAGCCAGCCTACCAATAAGGGTTTTTGTACAATGTGGGGCTTACCAAGTTATCATTTTGACAAAATTAGGAGCCTACTACCCGACCGTGCCCATGCATGGAAGGCAGTTTATGAAAAGCTACAGAATCAAGGCACCTTTACGGCCAAATCTAAAGCACGGATGAAAAGCTTCACATACCATTATACTCTCTTATCCTCGCCTTACCATATTTTATCACTTACTACCGGGATATTATTATGCACGATGAAAAGGGAAATGAAGGGGGGTGAATGGGATGAGGAAGCTAAACCTGCTGTACTTCTGGCTGTCTCGTTCGCTCCTTGGGCTTGCGAACCGCCTCCATTGAACTACAAAAATTAGGATAAATCACGAAATGATTGAAATACGCGCCGGTGAAACATAACAAAAGATGGAATCGAACAAGTCTGCTAAAGAGGGGGTCAGCCGGCTATTTAGCTATCATTCACTCTCTCTCTCTCCCGAGTGAGAGAGCACGAAAGGGAAAGGGCTTGGAAGGGTCGGGAACAAAGCGGAGAGAACCTCCAGGGATTATCGCGATCGATAGGGTTCGAAATCAGACATAAAGTTTAAAATTCACTAACGTAATTAGTCAAGTGGGTATGGAAAAGATGAATCGATACTCGCAAAGGATGGCAAAGAACGAATCCAGGTCCACACTCATCGTGCGGGATGGTTCATGGAGTCACTGCGCAAACATCGCATGGGAAAGTACACGATACTAGCGCACTACACGGCATATTCACGAGTCAACGGGCGTGTGATTACCATACGTGGGCACCGACCCGAAGTATGGGTGGTAAGCCCCAAATTTCTGGGAATTTTACTTCGGTAGGCCTATGTTTTCTACAATATTCCAATTGGCAGGCTTGATTTCGTACACTGGTAGCCCCATTTTTCAAAATATTGCGGGGAAGGTTGCCCACGTATGGTGTTTACCACGACTTAGCGCAGGCGAGAAGGCTCGCAGCGGATTTGAAAGTTGCAAGGTGCCCACCCGAATAGTCCTTCGTAAGTGTTTGGCAAGAACGAGAAAACGATAGCAAAATACGTCTGGCACGGTGCTAGCTGATTCAGAGTGATGATGTATGATAAAGGGGAGCGACCGTAGGGTCGGCTGGGGTCCGCGCGTCAATATTTGGCTGAGTGCTTCTGATCTTGAGCTTATTGTTTGACCGGAGTGACGAGAGTCTGGTGTTCGTGCAGAGTGCACAGATGACAAAAGAACCGCCGACACTTTGTCTAGTTTTTGGCTTGGCACATGAAATTAGCCAACCCCGCAAGGTCGGGTTTGTTCTCGGGCGAGTGAATGGGGCACATTTGTGAGCACTCTAATTAGCCGCTGTATGCGGGAGGGCGTGAGATGGAGAAGGTGCAAGAAGAGAGTGGAGACAGTGAGTCAACTGAAGAGAATCATACGCGAAAAGAGCGGCCCAAAGGCGATTACATTGGGTAAGGACAGTAAAGTTCACGAGCGATTGCGAAATTCCGCGTCTAATTACGGGGTTCATAGCTCAAGTTCTGCAGCGAAAGTTGAACAGATGAGAGGAATGGGAAGGAAAAAACGCCTCCAGCAAAAAGACACGCGGTATAGCGGAAAACAAAGCGGTCCACTGTCGGTAGTCACAAGTTTGAACGCACGATGCTGGATTACGGTAGGCATTTAGCGCCTGCTGTTCCTCGGGGTCAGACACATGATTTCTACCGTAGTCTTTCAATTTTATTGTATACTGTGCATTTTTCAATTCGTTTATTTTAAAAACTGTTACTACTGACCCAATACACCAGAAAAACTAAATACTGTTTTTTCTTCAGTTACTTCAAAGAAACCGTCTGAGATAAAGTCTGCATCCACATCGCCTTCTCTTTGGCACCACTCCGATTTGCGAAGACACATTCGAATAACAAAATAGCAGCAATACGGATCAGTTCAATTCGTTAAATGAAAGCTTTATTCGCATTGAGGTAACATAATTGAGCAATGGTTAACTCGACAGTCCTTCGGGGGGAGTGATACCTCGGCCAGAGAAACGTACTAACAATCGTTCATATACACCGGTCGGAATACTTTTATTGCATAATACAGCGGGGCTTCTTTGTAATCGTCGGGCAGTGGTTATCGTCTATTTCGACTACTTGAGCAGTGTTTTAATCTCCGATTTCTGCGACTCGTCCAGATCCGGGAATAAGATGTCAAAGTGCACGATGATGTCGCCCCGCTTGTTGGGCTCCTTCGGATCGGGCAGACCGCGGCCCTTGATCCTAAAAGGAGCTGCATTCATAACCGTAATCTATTCAAATTCCTGACTCTGTCCTGACGGATTCGATTAGTTTCTCTTCTATGCCCTCCGCTTTTTGGCTATGCAAATTAGTCTCCAGTAACATGATTACGGTACCGAAATAGGTAAGTTTCAAAGGAAAAGCAAGAGGTGAAGCATGAGATGAATTACAAATATCATAGGACGAAGAACGTCTTCTGTAAACTCATTCCTACATACTTCGTCTGACTCCCTTCATACTGCTTCACACTCTCGAAGAATGAAACAACAAGCATAACCTTTTTCTCAACCATAACTCCAAGACCCCTGATAAATGAAACAAAAATATTTTAAAAAATTAGTCGTACCTTGTAACGTCATTCGGTCGCATTCCCTGAAGCATCTCCATGCGCTCGTTCTTTCCCTCGAGTGTCGGTATCTGGATATCGCTGCGTTGTTTGCTTGTTTGCCAGTCTCCCCACACTATTTATACTCATAACCCGTCGGGAGGGCATATCGCCATTCATCCCCTCCGAGCATAACAATCTCGAAGGATAAAAACTACGTCTTCGAAAATTATAGTAGAATAAACCGGTCCGTCAGTTTCCTTGGTTCCAAAATGATTCTAATTCTCTCCCTATTGCACACACTTGCCAGTTGAATGATACTCAGACGGATATTTTGTTTAACTATAACTGCTTCAAGTCTTGATGCTGAAGCGTATTCTAAAGACACAATACGAGGAATCAGATCAGAATGATTTTCGAATTCCTTTGTTTCTGTAATCCTGTAATTTCTGTAATTTCTGTAATGAATGATTCGTTTGTATTCTGTAATCGATAGATGCCCACCTGTACGGTGGTTCCACAGAGTGCCTCAACGAGTGTCACTGCAACGGTGCATTTGATGTCGTTGCCCTCTCGGGTGAACGTCCTGTGCGCTTTGTCCTGTAATGGGGGAATGTAATAGACACTCTTACGATCGTCGTCCTCTAGGCAGCAGCACAAGTGTAATACAGCGTTCGCCGTCATAGCAGAAAAGGCGAAAGAATGTCGCGCGTTTTTACACCCATTTGAGACCTTGCAGTTATAGATAAATATATACTATACTCGAAGAAAGAGATGAAAATGTAGCAAGATTCTCTATTCTTCTTCTTCTAGGATTCATTTGTGTTTGTTTAGTTCTCCAAGCGCAATTCGCAGATTTCAGTCAGTACCTTGACGATGAAGACAACGTCGCCCGCAGCCCTTCCGGGTGACTGGTCTCCCACTCCGTCGAAGGTGAACTTGGTGCCGCTCTTCAAGCCCGGCTTCACCACGACCTCCACCGTCTTCTCCTCCTCGCGCTCCCTTTGACCGTCCGGAACGCGTCTAGAAACCCTCATCTACTTCTTTCATTCTATTACAATTATGGCTTACAGTTCTCCGCTCTCTCGGCGTGCCCGATCGCATTAGCTCATTCGATAGTCGCACTCTACTATGGTTGAGGAAAGCGTCCCGTCAACCGCCTCATTCCTATTTTACGCGAGAGTGCGAAGCGGTTTGAAGAGCGCGCAGGCAGCAGACTGAGATTTCTCATCTTCGTCAGTGGCATCCACCATCCACATCCCAATCACTATCCTATCTCATCAGCCACTAGAACACTTCTCTAGCATGCACTTCCCTTGTTCGATTTACCTAATTCCTGTGCACTTCAGCAGCTAATTCCGCTAACGCGATCTCGATTTCGGATCGAGAACCTTTGAGGACATTCCATCATTTCCATCACAACAAGATAGATCCAAGAACTAAATAACGAGAATATAGGGGTTTGAAATCTATATGCAGCTATAGGTATATGCAGCTTATCTATCTATATGCAGCTTGAAACACAAAAACCTCTACAACGCGAATCGTATGCTGCTCTAATGGCATGAACGCATCTGAATCTGGTACGAATCTTGGTGCAATCTCTTTCATTCCCTAACCCCTTACCTCGTGAACTTCTCCGTCCTCGTAATTCCCTTGAGAACCTCCTCCAGACTCAACTCCAACTCGATTGTTCTCGTCGTGTCCTTACGAGGCGCCCGAGGCGTGGCGGTGGCTGCGAATATCAATTTTGAGTTGGCCAGATGACCCAAGACCAAGACCAATCTGTCCATGCTCACTTTCCTTCATGCAGTAGCGCATATACTTTAATGACTCAACTCTAATCATACACCAAGCTTCAGTTTCACTTTATATCAGGCTTACCCAGTCGTAAACACTCGCAATCAACATTTCGAAATGCCTATGTCAACGACAGTTGCTCTTATCACGGGCCTGATCGCTTCTTGCATTTCGAAATTCGCCCTTGCAGGGCTTGTGTCAAAAGCCTCCTTCTAAAGAACCAGGCAACTTTCTATTAGTCACGTAGGGTATAAAAATAGACAGAGACTCGGTAGCGGTAGTGCTTAGAATTACGGGGGAAGGGGAGGAGGGGGATCCATGGGGGTCTAATCCGTCGACCAAACAGATCCCCTTGCTCTCACCTCTCGGTTTGCTCCCTGGGTCGAAGAACACTCCCTCACCCCCGAAGTCCCGCATGATATTCTCGAAGATCTGTAATGATCTCAATATTATCACCGGCTTATGAATAAGCGACTTAGAGGTCCATAAAGCCCTCATAGAAACGGGAATAAATGCTATCTTCACTGTTCTGGTTGTGAAGATCTACGAGAGATTAAAAGCGTTTTTCAGTTTGCAGTTATGCAGAGTATTTCGGCCTGCGAAAGGTATACTTGGATCCAGTCTAGACGCCTGACCTTGACCACCACTACAACGACTAGTTAAGTCAAGTGCCGTTCTCACGTTAGCATTGAACTGGGGCACTCCACCGGTGCCGAAGCCGAATCCTCCGAAGTTCGCGCCTCCCAATCCTCGCAGATCGTACGTTCGCCGCTTCTCGCTATCGGACAGGACGGCATGCGCCTCCGAGATCTCCTCAAATATTATCTTATTTTTGTTTATATTACTTTTTTAGCTAGTTTTCAATAAAAAACGTATAAATACCACGCTTATAGCTGCAAAACATGACAGGAAAGAGTTAGAGGGGGGGGCAGACTAAAAGACCATTACATGGATGTGCCAGTACGTTCACTGTACACACATACATTGTACCCTTCTCCCTCTTTCCCCCTCGTGTTTTTCCGCGTTCAGACAATCAGTGAAGAGGAGTGAACAACAGAATTCCGAGAAATCGACGGGATTATTCCAGTCCGTTAGTAGGCGCATGCCGAATACCTATCTAGTTACAGACGAATTTGGAATCGGGATAACCACCGTAATTATTATTCATCCTCAAATTAGGGGTAATAAGATTCGAAAAAGGCTCGGCGCAGGGCCGGGAAATGTCATAGTTCGATGCAAATGTGATGGGCCCACCAAAGTAGAGCAATGCCCCTCCATCCCCCCTTAGAGTCAGAACGACCACATACGAACACTTCTCACACGAATTGCGTGTCTGGTGGAGCAGAAAGAAATGTTGAAGGGGAGAAGAGGAAAACACACGCAGAACATGAGCGAATCGGTAGTAAAATGAGAGGCTATAGTCATAGACAATAACTAATTAGCATAAATTAGCATAATCGCACCTTGAACTTTGAGTGTGCCCAGTCCTCGTTGCCTCGGTTCCTGTCCGGGTGGTACTTCATCGAGAGCTCGCGGTACGCCTGAGACTCTTATTGTGAGTAGAGCAGGGATTCTTGATGGGTATTATTGACGGAAATGTTTCGTCAGTGAACTCATTCCTACTTTGTCTGCACTCTCTTCATACCGCTTCGCTCTCTCGTAGGAAGTAGGAATGAGGCAACTGATGGAACATTTTCCTCAACCATATGCTTCACCCACCCCTATATAAGAAGTCATGGGATGATTACCAAATGATCGCGAAGCATAACCAACCAAAGTACCAGAATCGAATGCTCTATACTCTAGTTGTTAGCCTTACGAAATGCTTTCTTGCCCAACTCGTTTCCCTTACAATTAGTCATCCGTTGGGGTAAAATAGTATTGCGCAATCAGGCTATAAATAAATAAAAGAATAAAATAAGTAAATGAAAACGCACTTTCTTAATGTCCCCAGGCGTAGCGCCTCGGGCTACACCGAGAATACTGTAGTAGTCTGCACCCATGGCGAAGGAGATGAAGGGGTGGGGGAAGAGGAGATGGAGAGAAGGGAGACTATGGCAAGGAGGCGGCTAGATAAGGACTACCCGGGAGAGAAGAGAGAAGGGGAGAGGAGATGAGGAGGGGGAGTGGGAGGGAGGGGAGAGGTACAGGGGAGGGGGAGGAGACAGAGAGGCAGGGAAGAGTCAGCGGGGAGGGGTTAGAGGTTATGCACTCTCCCTCTTTTCCCCCTCTCCCTCCTAACTCTCTCCCCCCTCTTTCTCTCTCCGACAACGCCCTGTTCCATTTCGGGGGTCCCTCTTCTGTTAATGGTCTGTCACTCTCGTCTTATTCCCCTCTACTCTCTCTGTCTCCCCTCAATCACCCGATAGGATGTAGCGAGAGATCGTGCTCTCCCCTCCCTTCAATACTTCTAAGATGCCGGTCATTCCGTCCCCTTCTCGACAGAGTTCACCCCCCATCCCTCTCCTTCTCATCATCCTCTTCTCAAACACTTGCGTAAGCTCATGAACGTACCGAGAGAAAGTATCGGAACTACCGCAGAATGCATTGCATGCTATTCAGACATCATCTGTATTCACACAGTTCCTTGGGTTCCTCCCTGTAATTCCTCTGAACCATGAAAGCAATAAAAGCCTGAATGCGGTTTGAATACGCGGGAGTGCTGAGTAGCTACATCTAAAAGTGAAATATCGAAAGCGCACAAAAATGTGTAGCACCCGCAGAGGAACAGCCTGCCACGTCTGGGCATTGTTTCCTTTTTCTACGCTCGTTCCTACTACGTAATACGGGGGCAAAGAAGTCACGGAGAGAGAGAGTCAATGTCGCTATTTAAGTGTGAAACACACCCCAACCGGTTGGTCGGCTCTTCTTCTTATTCGTCTTCTTCTTCTTCCCTCGATTTAGCCCCAGCTATCATTCGGGTAATTCTCATCAGACGGCCCAATGAAGAGAATGAAGAGAAACAGAGGTGACACGAAGCACAACTGGTTGAGCTCCAGTTATACATGGATTGTGGGAGTGCAATTAGGAGCAACTAATAAAATAGCTCAAAATACGATCTAAGATATGGATAGTTGCGAAAAGTGCTTAGAACTGTGTTAGTGCGTATTTGCCAAGCTACATATCCTTCTCTCTGGCAGAGTTAACTGCCCCTTCTTCAGTAAGTGATACCGTGTGTCTCTGTCTAATTCGATCATCACGGCCCGATCACATGGCTCCGTCTCCGTCTCTTCCAGTATACTCTTCCCATATCACAGCTGTCCTCCCCGCATTCCATCCCATCACTCGTTCTATTATACGGATTCCACCATTTCAACATCGACGCTTACCCATTCAGATTGTTGTAAAAAGAAAAACTTATATATAGTTGAAGAAAATATTCCGCTCAGCTGTCATCATTTTATCGACGACGATGAACAGGGTGCAGACAAAGTAGGGACGCGTTTACTGACCTAACTTCTTCGTCAATATATTATTATAATATTGGACAGCGTCTTTGCAATACAAATCTGACCGTTGTTTTTCTGAGCGGTCGTAGCCCTGGACCGTCCTCTCACAATCAGAGCCACGTGTTCTTTATGCATATCGTAATCTGTCTCCCTCTCGCCTCTTCCTTATTACCGTTCCCTTCCCTTCACTTCACTTCTATCTCCTTCTTCTTCTCCTTTTCCTTCGCCAGTCGCCGCTTCTCCAGATCTTGCAGTCGATTCATGCGGTACGTCTCGCTCACTTGGATCTCAAACCGCGGACATCCCGAAACTACAAACTACACTCTAGCCCAATCCTAGACTCTCGCGGCAACCGATAGCTCCATTTCGAAATGCTGTCCGCGTCCTGCATTCAATCAAGCCAGGCCGGAACCGGTTATTGGTCAGCGCCAGCTAATTGGCCTAAAGCCCGGACCTGGTTGATGGTAATCTCGAGGTTCTCGTTGATAATCAGCGACGCGCCCATGTTTGTGTTGTCCGCGGTCGTGCCCTGGAATCCGGGAATAAACTATTCCATCTGCCAGACTGTTAGAGACGTACCGACTGATCAGTACAATGATTGAGTTTCATGCATCATTCATAACCGCGACGCGTCTCGTCAGCAGAAGAAATGAAACATATTGGCCCAAATGACCAGTCTGCACAACTCTGCACACTATCTATGACACTTTACAGGGTGAGTTGTGTTTCAGGGGTCTTATTTATATAAGAAATCTAATTATGGTTTGGCAATTCGATCGTGTATCACAATTGAGATGAGTACAATGCCCTGCGCACTGTTTGATTGTCGGTTCTCTTTCCTCGCACAAGTATAAAGCGACAGCGAGTGAACGAACATACGCGTAGACACACACAAACCAACATACAGTTTCCCTCTGTTCTCTCCTTTTTCCCTTCTTCCCCTCCCCTCCCTCGCATGTTTACCTTGTATCCAGGAGCGGAGAAGAGAGTGAGCACCTTGCCATTCGCGAAGAATGCATAGCCGTGCAGGGGAGCCTAGAATCGTACACTTTACAGGGGAACTATTCTAGTCACAAGAGGATTAAAGATCAAATGTTGATCGAGATCAAGTGAACTTTATGGTTATCTCACGGCAGGTCATGTGCATACTACAGTATGCTGGGTATGTTCTTATCGCGAAGAGATAATATCAACGTTTAGGAGCTTAGATACTTCGCGAGCGTTTTATGCGCGTCCCGTAAAATGACCAACTATACTGACAATGTGAGACAAACAGATTAACGAGTAGCTGATTGCAGCAGTTCTTGATTTTGCTTAACCAAGATAAAGTTGGAAAAGATTTATTCTGTAATCTAGCAGCCAGTCGGCAGGTTTGGTAATGCGCGGAACGGAAATTCGCATTTGTCGATGGACAATCGCAGTTTGCCCTATCCCTACGATAATCGTGTTCCGCTTGTTCCACATGCTTACCTCTCTCCTCTCCCTCGTTATTCCCCCCTCCCTCTTACGCTTAATCGGCTGTGATAACGCATGGGAACGGCTGTGTAGTGAAGGAAAGGAATGAAGGCAAAGGGAGAAGGGAATGAGGGGGGATACCGGAAGAAGAAGACTCTAACATTTCGGCCCAGAATGATATGAAAAACAGAGACAGAATGAATGTATCAATGATATCTATCTACTCGAGCAGTCACGTTATAGAAAGACCACGAACAGAACGACACTATGGTCATACCAGTGAAGATTATGTTTCGAACACTCTAGAAAATCATCAGCCCTGGTAGTAATGTGGTGAAACTCAAAGAGTATCGATAATCAGCTCACATAGTGTCCTTTTCTAGTCACGAGAGTATTACTGTATCAACCTCTGCTATCTCTGCATACTCATCGTTCCGAACTGGATACATGGAAAACAACAACACTGACCCGCGATCGAGCGGCGCTACACTACGTCAGACGACCAGACACCAAGGGGTGGCCGGGAATTAGCGTAAGCCGGGTTTTCAGCGCCAATTCCCGGACCGGCTCTGATCTCATCTTTCCCAACCTGATGCCCTCTAACGATGAGATCCACGTCGATCGCCTCGAGCACTTCCTGCAAGGATTTCATCAAATAACATACTCATTTATCCTAAAATACCTGCTCCTGACGCACTAAATACATAGATAGTGCAAATCACGTGCAATCACCTCCCCTTCAGTTGTCATTACACTGTTCTCAGCTATTCTTCCCCAGACTGTTCTTCCCTCAGGGCATATCTCTCCCCCCTCCCCCCTATTCCCCTCACCTTCACCGCTTCCGTCCCGAACACTTGCCCAATGCCCACGGTCGGTTCTCGTTCCAGATTGGGCGTGAACCGAGCAACGACCAACTGCTGCAAAGTCTCTATTATTGTCGGTCCCCGTATTCAAATTTATCTTGACTGGACTCGCGTTATTTAGCATAAGTGCACAGCCAAAAGTGCAAATAAGCAACGGAAGACGGAATGATTAGTCGGAACGCAAATTGGAATGCGAGGATCGACAATATCTAGGGTTCTGCCGCTGACAGTTGACCCAGTCATCTAAAGCGCATTGCTCTCTGCGGTCTGTTCATCCTCCTCCGCTCTTCCTTCGTGCGCCTTCATTACGCGGTCATTGGTCATCGGGAGAACTTTACTCTCCACGACTAGACAGGCCCAGCACATTGTCTTAACATGCCGGCCGCGGTTAAGACAATGTGCACCATTCCCTTACGCTGTCAATATTGCCTGCTTCAGATTAGCAGCAAGTTTAAAATAGCCACGCCAAAAGGCGGACATTAGCTCCTCGAGTGTAGCGGGTTAAGTGCACTCGCTCCTCCAAACTCTTTTCTCCTTCCCCCTCGCGGTCGACCGTTCCCATAGCTGGTATTCAAGTGTCTCACGGGCGGAAACACACTTTCAAAGGGCCGCCCTGCGTATTTTGGCCTTGAGTTCGTGTTATCTCCCGAATTGTGGCCCCCTTTGTCGGCCAGAGATCAGGCAAAATCTGCGAAAATGCACGACATTTCACCGATTCACTGGGCCCGTTAGTCTCTCTCTCCCTCTTTGCGTTGTATAGTTGGTCGAATTAGCCAAGGCACGCGATTGGTCCGCGAATAGATTGGGTGAATTTAGAAAGAACGCAACCCGTGAATTTTGAACTCGGCTATGCGATTCGGTAATTCGATCAAATCGGCCGGAACGGGGGGGGGGGGGCACCGCCCTTAGGGTTTTGAGCGAATTCAGAAGAAGCAGCAGAAATACAATTTTGTTGTGCTATCCAAAATTATGATGGAATAAACAGCGGCTAGATTCCAAATTAAGAAAAAGAATCTACTGAACGGTTGCAAAATTCCCGCTTTTAATAAGTGTAATATTTAGACTACAGTAACCTCCTTCTTCGTTGCGGGATCCGACCAGACCAGATCGCAGGCCAACGTGTCCTTCTGGAACTCGTCGATCGGACGGACGATCGATCGGATGGCCTGCGGAGAGCAAAGATCAAATTACAAGAGATCAAAGATCAAAGATCAAAGTACGAGAGGTCGAAGATTAACTTAGAAGAAGAGATCATAGATCAAAAATCACTGACATCTCTGCTCGTGAGTTTGGGACTGATTCCGCCGTGCATGCCCAGTATACGCCGTCCGATGATGATGGCGAGTGGAATGTGGGAGAAGAGCGAGGAGAAGGCGGTGAAGAGTGGGGGCTCTCCCGGAGCTGCAACGGAGTTTGTGTCATTTTGATTGTAAAAAATTAAAATACAGTTGTGCATGAGAGTTCTTTCGACGCCTACATTTCACACATCATAATTAACCGCGACGGGCCTCGTCATCGAAAGCAATGAAACCTATTTGTCGAAAGAACTCGCATGCATAGTAATTAAAGACTTTGAAGACTTGAAATTTACGACTTTCCGAAAGTAAATAGTATAAAAGCTGTTCAGAAAACTAGGGATTTGAAGCTTGAATTGCGCGCAATACACTCACAGAGCCTGCAAAATCATAATAACATTTTTTGAAAATTCCAAAAACTTTGCACGAGTGGGGTTCGAACCCACGCACCCGGTACCAGAAGGCGCCGAAGGCACTGAGCTCGTGCCAAGCTTTGTGCTTGAGTCTGGCGCCTTAGATAGACCACTCGGCCATCCGTGCACGGAGTCCCCACTTTGCTCTGCCTGTTTTATGGAATAGAAGACGCATTTTTCCGGCTGGCCTCGGCCGCTCTCGTGACTCTGCCACTGTTCTCTAATTTCACAGTCAGCTTTGCGCAGAGGTGATAACGTGGCCAATGAGGCCTAGCCGGGGTGTGTTTATTGCTGGTTGAAAACTTTTCCCAATTGCCCGCTATGGCCCTTGAAACATGGGTGCCATATGCAATTTTTGAACGCCCGAAGGGGTAAAAAGATGAGAAGTCTTGAACTTGAGGAAAGTTCTTAACTTCTGATTTGTTATCTGAGAAAGACTAACTTGAAGATTTCTGTAGCTTACCACTCGGAAAACGGGTGTTGACCTCGTCGAAGAATGAATATGCCTAAGGTATAGTTATTTTATATATAATTAAAAATGAGAATTTATTTGTTCTTACAATATTCAAATACGAACCTTATTCAACTCTCCCTCCTCGTGATTTCCACGTACGATGAACACGTTCTCAGGGAAGATGAGCTAAATTGAGTGGCCTTTGATTTTTGATCGTTAAAGCGCTCTTTGATAAATAATCCGCTATAATATTGTCACAGAGTGTCTCACCTTCATCAGAACGATGAACATGATAACCTCGATTCCGTGCGGTCCCCGATCCACGAAGTCACCTGCACGATAACTTTGATCTTTGAACGTTGTAGTGTGATCTTTGATCTCGCATCTTACCCAGAAAAACGAGCCGCGTATTGTCCGGGTAGCCGTTGAGATTGAGCCATCTTAGGGAGTAAATAAATTGTAAAAAAAGAAGATGAATTATTTTAGAAATAATTTCCTCAATTTATGGCTTTATTAATTTTAAAACCATTATCAGAAACCTCAGAAGGTCCGAGTACTGTCCGTGGATGTCGCCGTACACAACACAGGGAACTGGTGCCTGAATATCCCCCCCAGAATCAACTTCTCTGGCAATACTTTATTTATTTATTGAATACGTTTATAAATACCTTTGTAATATCACTCTATTATTTCTGAAAATATTAGCACATCAATCACATGCTGTCCATTTCCTTCAGAGAATTGCCCACCTCCAGCAGAGACGACTCCGACTGGAACACTTCACTGCCCTTGTTGAGAAAGTGGCGAATCTGCTCCTTCGTGAAGGGATACTGACGGGGACCGTTCCTGGAGGGATCGAAGATCAGAGATCAAAGACCAAAGATCAAAGATCTATTTACCTGAGCATTTCCAGGAAGAGCAGTCGCTTGTCCAGGAGTGGAGAAGTGGATTGCTTGAAGAATGACCAAGCTAAAGTATGGTTGAGGAAAATGTTCCGTCAGCTGCATCATTCCTATTTCCGACGAGAGAACGAAGCGGGATAAAGAGAGTGCAGATAAAGTAGGAATAAGTTTACTGACGGAAGTTTTTCGTCAATAATAAGTGAAAATATTGGTTAGTACCTACAAGGCACATCAATAGGGTTGGCAAATTGGATCAGTTTCCCAGGGTTTTCCAGCTTGTGGAATAAGTAGAACAATGAGGGGTGTGAAACATAACCATTAAAAAGTGACCAAAAAGATCGATTTCCCAACCATACTGAGCTCCTTTTCTGTGCTGCAGACACTTCACCCATTATATTGTTGGCGGAAAAGTTCCATCAGTAAACTCATTCTCTGGAATCTCTTCATAGTGCTCCGATATATTGCCGCCGGTAATAGGAATGGGGCAACTGACGGAACATTTCCCTCTACCATAGATACCGAAAACCGTACACTTCTTGACGGGAAGTTCCTCGACGATGGTTATATCGTTGGTAGTCGTGTACGATATGACCTTGGCTATGGTGGGCCTCGATCCCTCCTCTTGCTTGCCCTCTACCGGCACCGGATTCTTCGTTGCCCTCAAGATATTCCGGATTATAGGGGAGAACACAATCACAGAAATATTGAATACATGCATTACTTCGAAAGAATAATGCAAGTCAAACTTTTCCAGTCGTTTTAGGACATCTTTGAGCACGTAGGGCAGAATGATCACGCCGCTTCGGTCAATCTTGAAAAGATTAATTCCATAGATTAATTTATATTTTATAGACACTGTTCTGCCTTAGGTTTGACTTGGGACGATGATTGAATCAGCATCTTTTGTGAATGCATATAATCTAGCTGAAACATATTTCAACCGGTTTTTCGTTAATCGCATATTATCGACAAAATATCGGCTGACCAGTGAATGCTTTTCTTCCCGCACTCTACGGTTTTGTTACCACTCCGTAAATAAGAATAAAATGATGGATGACGGAATGATGGAATATTCTCCTGAATAATATATTCTGGCCTACCATTTGGACGTCGATATCATCCCACTCATCAGATATCGACGTTGTACTTCCTTTTGGCAGTCCCTCCAGCGATTCGTCTGCCATTTCACTAATTCCAAGTAATATCGTAATCATTTCAGCTTTCTCATAGATTGCGAATTACTGGTGGCCTCGGACATATTACAGGTTCCACGGGATTTGTCCACAAAAACGGAACGATTTAATATTTTTGATTGAAATAACAAACTATTCCCGCTGATTACGCAGTCCAATTGACTCCTGACGTGTTACTATGGCAGAACTTAATAGAATTGCAAGAAATTTGGAGCCGGAGAAGTAGATCAGCGCGCGTATTTGCATAGACAGTTCGCAATCGTTTGCGTACTTTTTGTCAACTTTAGTGGAACTTGTAATAAACCTTCTCGTTTTCGCACGCTTTCTCATCGGATGACGCCATTAATTGCCAATTAATTAGGCTATCATCTACAGCCGTGCTTACCACTGGGTTTTTGAGTCGTGCGACGGTCGGGGAACCTGCAAAAGAATGCATACGCACTTCCCCAAAAGTGCGTTCAAGACGACTCACGATTAGACACAGCATTCCGACCAAAAGGGGAAGTGTCTAATAGCGAATCGGAAACTTTTTAATTTTCGGCTGTATGAATGTTCACCAAATCTTAGCAGCTCTTGGGACTGATGGCGAAGAGCTTACGTTTTTAAATTGGTGAATTTTCGCTCATTGTTATGTCCGCAGTGACGGTAGATCACAGCGGAAACCGCCATTTGCTAATCGAACGCGAGGAATGCTGTGTAGAGGATACGAACCGGATACTTTTGGTGGTTATGTTTTACGATCATTACGTAATGAACCTCTGTCGTATTATCTTCGGATGGGCATTAAACATAACCATTAAAAGTGCACGATTCGTATCCTCTACACGTTTGATTACACGAAAGGTCGCAGCCGGCTCGGCGAATTTTTACAGTTTTATTTGAAGTCGATTTAAACTTTTAAAGTGATCATTATGTTTTTCAGCGCATGCAAAATGCTATAAACCCTAAGAACATGTCGAAAACTGACGATCGCGATGAAGCCGTCGTGCCCTGCGGCGGTTTGCGGCCGAAGATGCGACCACCTGCGGTTAATGTGAGCTTACAATGGCAGATAACCACCGTACATAATATTATTGACGAAAAGTTACTTCTGTAGACGCATTCCTACTTTATCTATCATCGGAATTAGGAATGAGACGACTAACGGAACATTCTCCTCAACCATAGAACGAGTTCCGAAAACTCACATGTCAGTATCAATGAAAAGCTGGCAAGCAGCAGGGCGAGACTTGTGAGGATTACGGTAGAGGACGAATCGATACTGGAGGCGGTTACGGTAGTCTGAAGCATTAGTTTATTTTTTGCTTCAGCTCTTTGTTTCATTGTTCTTATAAAGAGCGCCTCCAGTGCTGAATGACATGCAGGATTGAGCAAAGCATCGGCATTTGGGATTACGGTAGATAGACGGATCGCAAACTGACTTACGGGGAGCAGAGAACAAAGGAGAGCGGAGTGGAGAGACATCCGACCGTCCAGGATGGAGACGGAAGGGGTGAATGAGCGGGGAATGAGGATAGAGAGATTGATGAGGGAGGTTTAATTAAATTAGGTACTTTTGATTGCATTTAGTTTCCCCCTCTGTGAACGCAAAAGAGCTGTTTTAGGCATCTCTCCATTTTCTGTTTACTATAATAAATTGTTGTTCCTCGCCTCGCTGTTCTCACTGAAATGTAGAGATCACGAAAACACGACTATAGTCAGGGAGATGTTATTAGAGCATTATCATATCATATCATATCATTTATCCGTGTGTTGGGGCACGGGGTATGGGGAATGGGGAAATGGAAAGCGGACAAGGAGGGTGGGGGGTTGACGCAAAACACGCTCTTATCATGTCTTACTTAGAACCCTACACACAATAGTTTGGAAATCTCTTATATTTGAGGGGATATCACCATTTCGTAGAATGGGAATGAACTCTCTCGAGACACGGCCAGCAAATGATTCAGTACGAACCCGATGGCCGGCTCCAAGATCGGTTAGCCGAAACTTAGCACCTCTCGTAACAGATGGATT
>LS814946.1:4914-23843 GCA_900490955.1 Micoletzkya japonica
TGAATGGATTTATTGGGTTAAGTGAGACTTGGGGATGGGTACGGTAGGATTGGCTTGAGTAGAGGTAATTCGATAAGACAGACTATCTGGAGAGGGGATTGATGGGGGTACGGTAGGAGTAGAACGGATGTTTTGAAAGGCATGGGGATAGAAGGATTGAAGGGCGAGGGGTACGGTAAGGGAATAGAATAGTCTAAGAGCCATTTGTAAGGATACGAGTATTTGGGGAGGGGATTGAAAGGAATACTGTAGTTTAAGAATGAATGCATAGATATTTATTATTGACGAAAAAGTTCCGTCAGTAACCCCCATTCCTACTTTGTCTGGACCCTCTTCATACAGCTCCGCTCTCTCAGTGGAAATCTGTGATTAATGGGGATAAAGGTTTCTTTTTGGGGAGGGAGTGAAGGAGTAGGATAGTTTAGGGACGAATGGATTTAAAGGGAGAAAGTGTTTTGGGGAGTAGAAAAGTAGGAAAACGTGGTGTGCCAAACCTTACGATCCAACTTTTCAGATGGATCGCTTCTGTGGAAAGAGAAAAAAAGTGAAGATAAAAGAGGAGACCTCTGTGAGAAGAATGAGATGTTTCTTATTGAGGAAAGAGAACGACCTGATATTTAAGGTGTCTTATGTTGTTTGATAAAGATGTTATTTCGCGTGTTCAAAGTGGGGTTTTCCCTGCTTTGAACACTGTGTTTTGTTGTGTTGGGTATATTGACGTCTGTGTTTCTCCGTCAAGTGTGCTTTTCCTGGGAATAGGTCATGAATAAGAGGGTGGTCATGCCGAATTTTTTTTTATTTGGATAGCGCTTTTCCTAAGGCTGAAATGATGAATAGGATATGGGTGATGCTGAAATTTTTAATTAGATCGCGCTTTTCCTAGGACCAAAATACCGCATAGGAGAGGGGTCATGCCGAAATTTTTCTTTAAATTGCGCTTTTCCTGAGGCTGAAATGATGAATAGGAGATGGGTTATGCTGAAATTTTTAATTAGATCGCGCTTTTCCCAGGAGATTCGTATGCAAATTGAGAGAGTGGAGGCGAGAGAGCATGGAAATTGGAGAGACGCAGAGACATTCGGAATTTCGGAACGGGGACGTCGTGCCGCATAGGGGAGGGGCAATGCGTAATTTTTTCTTTGATCGCGCTTTTGAAATCATGAATAGGCTGAAATCGTGAATAGGAAATGGGCCATGCCGAAATTTTTTTCCATGGATCTATAATAATTATAAACCAAAGCGTCAGCACCAGAATAGTAAGCAATGAACTGCTCTTGTGACCAAGCTTGTAATATGCATAATCGTTTATTCGTAGTAATCCGCTCATATCGAGAAAGGAAGGTTTGAGGAAAAGCGAGTATACCGTGCTCTTCAGGCGTCTATATAACACACTACAGACAACAATCGTATATATATTATAATATATTTATGGCACGTGGGAGGGGAAGAGGGTGAAGTGCGATTGATTAGTGGGTTCTCTATGGACCTTGGCGGTTGTAGTTGGGGGGGAGAAGCAGGGGGGGGGAGCAATATGCCCCAAATGCACGGTTTGTGAGGATTCAAGGATGGCCGAGAGAGTCTGCGATTCGTCCTATGTCATACATTGCATTACGAAATTTCAAATGACAAATCACACATACTCTCAGCCTTAGCAAAGAAAAGAAAAGGAAAACTACAATTCGAATACCGCTGAAGATGGGAGGGTTCATACACGAAATGTACACGAATCGTCGATCAAGGCGTGCAGGGGAGAAAAACAAAGAACGTTTGACACACTTCGCATACTTTTACCGAGTGATGCAGAGAAAGGCATCGCCTACTTATTAGAGTTATGTAAACGTGCACAAGTTGTGGCGAATCACAGGATCTACGAAATTACTCTAACTTATCTTGGCATATTGAGCTAACGGAATTGATGAAACGTAGCGTACTATGCATTTCATAAATAGGCGGGGCGGGGAAAATAGGAAAAGAGAAGACCGGTGCTTAGCATACAAACGGACACACGCAGAACCTGGATTGAACGTGGAAAGAGGAGGTGCCTAAGGGGGGATATTATGAAGGGGGGGGGGGCGAAGAAGAGAAGAAATGAGAGAACAGTGGCCTAGACGTCTCTGAAAGGAACTAGGGTTATGCTGGACGTTTTGTTTTAAGAATCTCTTCTAAGAGTTTAAAAATAGAACGATTAAGCATGAACAAATGGTTGAACTTACGAGGTCTCCAGGTGGTTGTCCATGATGAATTTCAACAGCTCAGCGCTTTTGCAGTGAAGGGCGGCCTGGAAGGTGAAGAGTGGCTACCTTTTAGCGTAAAGCGAAATCGCAATGACCTTACATTCCACAAGGCAGCCGACCCTAATAATGAGGCTTCATGCCCTCATGTGCTTTACGATCTCAACGCTCATAACCTTTTTCTTCTACTATTTCTCGTTTTGTGTGCATTTGCTTGTGAGATATCAATAGTTTATTATTATTATTATTATTATTATTATTATTAATATTAATATTAATATTTTACCTGTGATGCGCAGACGGCCACTCCGTTGGGCGGCGGCAGCTGGGGCAGGGGCGGGGGAGGGGAGGAGCCGCCGGACGACGTCGACGTCGACGACAACGGCGGCGACTGGTTGGGCACTGCAATTTGAATTCTCGTTTTGGCGGGAAATACTATGGCTACGCAACTCTTCCAAAGCTAGACTACAGTAACCTGGCATATTCTCGAATACATATTGATGGGGGGGGGGCTGATACGGTATTCACGATTCGTTAATAATAGTAATCAGTGCTCAGTTGATCAATAACTTACCAACTACATTGGCTCCCTCCTGTTCGAGAGATATGGACAGGGTAGACTGCGAGGAGGCGGCTGAGGGCTCGTTTACGGAGATGGTCGAGACGTGCGATGACGGACAGTAGGCCTGCAAGACGGACAGCCGGAATGAGAGCCGGGAATCGGCGCACAGTAGAAGCTAAAGCGCGGACACCGACGCGGACACACGCGGGCAACCGCATCCCACTATATCATGAGCATGATGATAATAAGCAAAACGAAGCAGCCAAATAAATAGCCAGCCAGCCCGACCTTCCACTCACGCACACACACTCACACCAAGAAAAGGAGAGGAGTAGTACACGTTGAAAGGACATAAATAGAGCTTTTCGCGAGATCAGTAATCGCTCCTTTTGGATACTCCAACGGGAATGATTACCAATAGCTTCCAAAAGTAATCGATAAATAAGATAACGACGGTAGCGTAAGGTGTGCACATGTGTTGTATGTGTGTGTGTATGTGTGTACAGTACGAGATCGGGAGGGGCTTACGGTTACGGTAGTAGAAGGGTTACGGTAGTATGGATAGAGGGCGCGCGCGTGTGTCTGGTTCGGTGGGTCATAGAGCAGGGTCAGAAGCGTGCCTCGTCGATCGTCGGCTCCATATGGGAGGAGGACGAGGAGATGCCCGAGGTCGACGAGGCAAAGGACTCAGACGACGCCGCCGTTGAGGACTGCGACGAGCGACGCGTCTGAACGGCAGTGAGGAGGTTACGGTAGGGAGGGGTACGGTAGGCTTAGTGTCTGATCGATCGGTAGTCTCCTTGCCGTTTACCCTTCAGAATCCATAGAATTTCAGGAAACATAACCATGGAAAGACCCGATTCAACGGCATGGCTCTATACTGAAGAAGACTACAAATGTTTGCCCTGCCTTGTTTATAGGCTAAAGGTTGCATAAAGATACTATGGAATAGATGTCGTAGTCTTTCGCATCTTTTGCCATACGTTTACTTCCACAAAGGGTTGGGGAATTCCAGAACCAACCTGCTCATTGAGTCGCGAGTTGATCTTTCCCCGCGTTGAGCCGCCGCCCGCACCGCTCACGTTCCACGAGAATCTGCAGAGATCAAAGATCAAAGATCATTGTAAAGATCAAGCCGTGTACCGCTTGAGGATGGCGCCCGGCAGCGAACCCTTGGACTTGGGCACGTCGATTCCATCCGAGGTGTGATAGCGCTTCTCGAAGCGTCGGCTTCCTGCAGAGAAAACTGCTCCGCGAATAGGGCCTTCCATTTGGGTACTTTGGGGTTTTGATTTGGGTTTTGAGTGTTATGCTTCACGATCAGCTGATAGCGAAGTTCTGTCAGTAAATCCATTCCCTACTTCGTCTGCACTCTCTTCTCATCGCATCATCTCCCTCGCCGCAAGTAGGAATGAGACGGACTGGCGGATCACAGTCTTTCGGGAAACCACCACTTCATCAATCTTTGCCTAGCATCATACTGTATTCTGCATACAGTTAGAGTTGGCGGCGAAACAATCGTCGATGTGTGACGAAGTGGAGGTTTGGCCCATCGTTCGTCGCCGCTTACCATTGGGCGTTCCCGCGCCTTGTTCCCGCAGCTCGTCCTCCTCGGTACTCGTGATGAGCAGGGCCGGCGAGCCGGAGTGGCTGTCCGCGTCCGGCGACGCGGTCGCCGGACTCTCGCTCCGCGGCGTCCCGCGGCCCTCGTTCCTGAATCACGGGATGAATCAAAAGGCTAGCTCACTGTATACTTATCGATTTTTAAGGATAGATTTTAGCTATGCAGACAAGGCATGAATGCCAAGCAGCACATATGCGGTTTCGCTCCTGAATTACGGGCGAGATACAGTAAGATACAGTACGATACTACTTTGTCGAACTCGCCTAAGGTTGTCCAGCGGAGTGCCCCTGCCACCGAGAGAAACTTGAGGCGAGCCGCGTCCTGAAGCAATTCGTTGGCATACTGTAGGCTACATTTTTTTCTCTACAATTCACCACTGTCTCAACCTCTCCCATCTGTCTAGCCCCTTTTCCTTTACCACTACCGTACCCTCTCCAGCTACCGTACCCGCTACCGTACCTGCAGGCGTGCCTCGACCGCCCATCTCTACTGTATGCCGGCGGACTGGCGACGGACTCCGGCTTCGGTCGACGAGTACGGTAGAGCCGTCGCCAATCTCCGGCCCGGATGAGTTGGATCGCGAGCGCCGGCCGCGGGTTTCTGCAATGTATAACATTTGCGTTATCCTGTAGTGCAGTCTAAATAACCACCAAGGACTTAGGTAGATGGAATACTCTACTCTAGGCGCTTCCCACTTCAACTATGAGAGAGTTTACGGGGCGGTCGTCATTAATTGGCCATTAATTAACTATAATAATTAAGCTCTGCTCACCGGGACTGTCGTTGCGCGGTCGTACGGACAGGTGCAGGTCGATGCTCGACCGGGAGGCGGAGATGGGGACGGTGCCGCACGAGGCGACACTGAGCTTCGCGCCGCTCCGAGGGGGCAACCGGCTCTCGTTGAGGCCTGGAGCAGAGAGCGAAGTAGACCAGAAACAGAGCCTATGGGAGGAACAGAGAGAGTATGAATTCAGAAGCATTATATACTCATAGTTCACTCAATGCATGCTCTTTTTTATTAGGCGGTAAATCAAGGTATAGACGATTGATTGATTGCTTTGTAAAGCTACCGCAGTACGGTAATCGTACCTCTATCGAGCTGTTCCGTCGAGCTGACCGTGTTCACCTTGCGCAGTTCGGTTACTGAATAAGAAAAATTCAAATTTAAAAACGGCGGGAAATTCAAAAGCTCGTAAAATGGGACCAGTGTGACTACTGCTCACCCGACTGCTGGGCCGCCACCGCCTGTGAGTCCATGCTCGAGCTCTTCCGGTGGGCGATCATCGTGTGCATCGGCAGCATCATGCCTGCACATCAGCAAATTCAAATCCGCTTTTGGCGGGAAAACGCCTACCGCTTGACGACGGGCCCATGCCGCACGTGCCGTTGCTGCCGTCGAGGTAGAGTCGCGTGGCACCCCTGGATACGGTAGGTTTGGGCACTCTTCTTTTCCCCCTTTTCCAGCAAATGCTGAGGATTGCCCTCTATTGGAGGAAGAAACCGCTATTTCACGTCTTTTGAGGAAACACGGCCAAAGCAGCGTAATCGTATGAGGAGAGGCTTACGGTCGCCGCTCGTCGGGGTTCATCGCGTTGTGGAAGTCCTCCTTGGCCATCTGGATCATCTCCAGCCACCGGCTGCAATTGCATTGACCATCTCCATGTTTAAATCTTCACCTTTATCTCGCTTAAAAAGGGCTAACAAGGGATCTTGCGTGAAAATGCAATACTACTCTTGAATCTTCTTTCACTCGAAAAGTTCAGTAAAATGATTTAGGGCAAAAAAAAAGCGGGCACACACAAACTGGCGGGCCTACCGGGTGTCGTCGACGGCGGGAGTTGTCACCAGGAAGAGACTACTCGGGCCGAACTCGTTCATGTACATCAGGTAGAAGCCGGTGGCTGCACATCGCTCAGTTTTTTTTGTTTTTTTTATCATACATGGGCCAGTATTGTCCCAAACATTTTAGACCGATAGACGAGGAGGAGCAAGAGACGGACGAACAGAGAGACGAGACGGTCGGATACGTAGACTTGGTTTTCAACCCTAAAAAAAAGGTTACCTGGCTCCGCCGGGTAGGCGACGACCTTCGTAATGTGCATGGGCGGCTTGGCGATGCGCAGCCGGTCGGCGCCCTTCTTCGACAGCCTGCACATCATCAAGAGGTCCGTGAACACGATGCACACCATGTCCACCTGCAATTCACGTATTAATCCATTCCAATTTACTCAAAAAGGTCTGAGCTACATTGCATAGAATAATGAAGGCTTACTCCAAAAATAAGCCCAAACTTCTACATTTCAGGTATTGCAAATTCATGTAGAGGTAATCAATATTTGAGATTGACTCAAGCAGCACCACACTCCATGGGAAGGATGGGGCCTGAGAAGCAGAGATCACCCCCCCCCCCTACCTTGGGCGCGGTCTTGCCCTCCTTGACCTTGACTTCGCCCTTGAGCAGGACTCGGCGGTGCTGGCACGAGGGTACCATGGGCATGGGTGCCACGAGGTTGATCACGGGACGCCCGCCCCAGATCTGAGCAATCGATTGATTCGCTTAGTTTTCCAATAATTACTGGCAACTTTTATCAAAGCTAGCAGTAGAACGAATTTCCCCGCTGTTTGCCTTTCGCGAAACACTGATTTTTGGAGGCGCGTCGTGAAATGCGAGCTGCACGCGTAATGGGATACAGGGCATTTTCAGCCCAGCGAAACACTCGGGCCAGTTTCCGGGTTGGCGAGAGAGATCGCGAAAGCAAGCACACACACACAGAGAGAGCAAAAGTCATCCGCAGGCTCGAGTGCCTATTACAGGTTCCACGGGAGTTGTCCCCAAAAACGGAACGTTTTAATACTTCTGGTTGAAATAACAAACTATTTCCGCTGATTGCGCTGTCCAATTGACTCCTTACGTGTTACTATGGCAGATACTAATTCATAGAATCGCAAGAAAATTGGAGCCGGAGAGGTCGATTAGTGCGCGTATTTGCATAGACAGTTCGCAATCGTTTGCGTACTTTTTGTCAACTTTCTTGGAACTTGTAATAGCTGTCTGCAGAATGCTTACCATACGTGGGCAGGGGGTCTACTGGTAACTTACTGCAGTCGTCCTCCCATACATAGATATCGAACAATTTTCGTCAAGATATTATTATTTTGCAGTGAGCTAACCAATGCATGAAAAATTTTGCAACGTATGACCAGCCCGCGTTCCGTAATTGCGAATGTCTCTGCGTCTCTCCTAATTTCTGTGCTCTCTCGCCTCCACTCTCCTCATTTGCATACGAATCTATTCTACGCAGCACACCGTTGTGCTCTCACCTTCTCCACCTCATCGTTGTCGAGATAGTCGCAGCCGTCAATGGACATCATCAACGACGTCAACTTCGTCCTCAGATCCTTGTTGTCCAGCTCGAAGTTGAGCCTGAACAAGAACACTTTATTGGTTGAGACACATTTAGCACAACCTTTTCTTAGTATTATACCATTTCCATCGTTTACTGTTGCTCTGTATTTCGGCGTTAGAGCCCGTCTCCAAGGCTCATTTTTCAGTCTATACATCTCTCTCGATTTCTCTCTACCCATCTCCCGCAGTCCATCCTCCCCCCACCCCCGTCATTTGTTATCCCGTCCTGTTCTCACCTTCATCACTCAATCTGCCCCCATCCAAATGCAGCCCTGTTATTTAGAACCTTCCCAATTTCCTGCTAGCTAGTCCTTGCTAGCTGCAGGCAAAATGAGACGAAGACCAAGTTATGGGATTTTTGATAAACTTCGTCAGGACTTTCTTCATACCGCATAGCTCTCTCGTCGGAAATAGGAATGAGACGACTGACGGAACAATTTGCTCAACCGTATAAGCAAGTATGAAGGTGGGGCAATTCTCACCGATGCGTAGCTCCGTTCGCTTCGTCGATCATTCGCTGCAGCGAAACGCGCTCGTCCGCGTCCGTCGAGTTCTTGAGAACGGCCTAAACTTAGACTTAGACTTGGTCACCTTCTCATGCTAAAAGATGTAGCATTCAAAAAGCTTAAAATATATATACAGATTGATAAGGACATTAGCGAACCGTCAGGAGAAGACCGTATCTGGTCATGTGCTGCATGGGATACGTGGAGAGGGTCTCGACGAACTTGAGCCGCTTCATCACATCCTGCGACTCGGCCCACTGAAAAAAGAAGCTCGCCAATTACTTATCCTAAAAATGCGGTTCCCAGAACTAGCTATATGTTTAGCAACACTGAAAAGCTCGCCTATTTTCCTCTTATCTTCTGATCTTTCCAGATTTAGAGCTTAAGCCCATTTATGGAGCACCGCTATTCTCATGGGAACGCATCCGTTTTGCTCTCTATCTTCGAGCGTCATGTGAAGATCACAAGAAGCTCGTTCATTTATCAATGCTTGAGGAAAAGAAAAAACGTTCCGCCAGACGTCTCATTCCTATCTCCTACGAGGCAGCGAAGCGGTGTGAAGAGAGTACAGACGAAGCAGGAATGAGCGCATAGATAAAATAACACGTCGGAAACGACGTGCTTAAGGCACTCATTTCCTTGAAAATTTTAAGAATCAAGGCACTTTTACTTCAAATTCTATCAATTTAGGCCAACTTATGCTGTTTTTGGTGATTTTTTGTGTAAATCAAGGCACTTTACCCGCTTATTTATGAAAGAATCAAGGCACTTTGATTTTCTACTACGTGACTATTTTATCTATGAATGAACGTTTACTGCCGGAACGTCTTCATCAATCATATTCATACATGGGCGCGATTGTCCGATCGGACGTTAGGACGGGTGCCTGCACCCGGAGAACCCTAGTGTGCACTATTGTTAGGATGGTCGCTTTAGAATTTTTGTAATTATGTAATGGTGCCTGCGAAAATCTTAAGACAACAGTAGCCCATGTATGATAATATTGAGCGTATCGTCTCTTACCTCTACAAACTCCTTGAAGAGCGTATTGTCCTTGACCTGTCGCTGGAGGTACGCCCGGTCGTGCTCCACATGTAGGCGCACGTAGAACTCCGACCAACCTGCAAAGATCAAAGATCGAATCATCCAAAGATCAAAGATCAACCAGCTCCTCTCACCAGCAATGTTCTCAAAGCCCGGCCACAGTTCGAGCGGATCGAGCGGGCAGCCGGTCGCCCTGCAAATACATACCGTAATCTGCCGGGAAATTCAAAATTCGCAAAAGTGGGTTCCGCACGGAACTACCGTGTACCTGGTCTTGTCGAGCATCGGCTTGACGGCCATCTTCCAGAAGGACAGATTGCACCGGTACAGGTCGGAGTAGTTGCAGAAGACCTGCACATCAAAAATATGCTTTATCAATTTACCGGCTTTATGCTTATCCATAATAATGCAACGAAAGCTGCCTAAATAATGCCATCTACACGAGTTTTGGCTACTTTAACCGTAGCAACTCGTTTTCAAAGATCAAAGATCAAACTGCAATTTTTAAAAAGAAAAATGTACCTTGTACGGGTCAAGCTCCTGGAGGAATCCTCGGGATCGCAGTTCGATCAGGTACCGCTGCATGTCGTCCATATGCCGGAGGTGCTGCAACACCAATTCTATAGACCAAAGATCAAACTGTAAACTCTGCACGGTTCAAAGACCACTATACGCTATGCATGGCCGGCTCGCTCACAAGTTGATGTGTGAAACTCTCACGTGGTTCTGTGGGAGTTTGCGGAGAATCGAGAGAATATCTCCCCTTCCCAAGAATTGGAGAATTCGCGAATTCACGAGGTCTTTTATGAATTTCGCTTTGCTGCAGTTAGATGGTTTCACGCTCGCAGCCCGTTCCGCATATGATATCATAGCCTCTCAGGGAAACGTCAGAACCACGCCGCATGCTAAGCTCTGCGCCTCAGGGGATTTGCCCGGGGGCAATATCACCCCCTCCGTAAACTTTGGGAGATGCCTCAATCATATCTTAGAGTGTGAAACAGAAAGCAGCAGTTCAACCTGCTTTGAATCCCGCATACACAACCCTATCTTTAGCGTTGCCTTCTATGCTCTTGATCTGAGCCTTATAATCTCAGGTCGTCTAAGTGAATCAAATGATTATTAATTTCCGTAATTCGGCCTGATTTGGCAATCCTCATATAAACGCGTAGGCATGCAGGTAAATCAATCAGGCGTGAGATTAGCGGCCAAACGTGATGCGAGGCACAGCGTGTCCGCCTGTCTGATAGGTCCCATGGCATTCTGCCAAAATCCCCATGCAAATGACCATTGATCAGTCTAATCCTTATGCAAAGTGGCCATGACAAGAGAGATTGCTTCATTAGCGTACGATTTTTTTTGAATTTACAGTAAGAACAAATGTTGTTTACGGCTTTCATGAGCATCAGTCACCTGCAAGGTGCTTGAACATGCTGTGCGAGGCGTATACGAATATTATGGGGCTGTAGGAGAATAGTAGTATGTTTTGACCGGCACACTCTCTGCCATACTATAATCCGGATGGACAGGTTATGCTCGACGAACGGTTATGCCACGGCCTAATCCTCCCCCCCCCAAACCCCTTAATCCACGACGATGAACCACGTTCGGGCCTCCAGCATAGCCATACACGCATACGCGCCTTATCAGTAACGCATTTCTTTTTTTTTTCGGGGGAAATCACCATTTAACCAAATCGGTTGGTTCATCAACACTATTTGTTTGTATACGCAGATCGTGGTTGATGAAATGACCAATGGCTGATTCCCGCGTTTTTTTCGCTGACATGTCCATGTATTATTGGAGGGAAACGAACGTTGGGAAATCTTTGCAGCGCACTCCGCTAAATGCAGTGAAACTCTCTTGCAAAATGCCAGCTTAGGCTAAAAGCCGGCTCCGGCTAGAGTTTTTTTTTTTAACTGTGCAGCTCTATCTCAACGTTCATTTTCCTTTAATAATATTTAGCGGGCTTGAAGAGACGCAGATCCTGAAACATACCTCAATGTAGTTTCGTTCCGTGACCACAATCTCCCAAATGGCCTCTTGCTGGTGCTTGGCCCGCAGCGGAAGTTGCTGCAATTCATATTTTTGTAAAATTAAAATTGTAATTTAAATTATTTTACAATATGTTCAGAGATCTTCAAAATGTGATGCTCTCTACGTACCTCATAATTCTTGACGATGCTATTCCAGTGGTCTTCCAGATGGAGGCAGTCGGGGGTTCGGGACGACGATGTCTCCTTCATCGCCTTGAGCGCGTTGAGCATCTCCATTTTCTGCAATTTCCCGGATTCCGTAGCATGTTCTACCTGCCGGCCCGCATTCCGGCGCTGTATGCCGCGGGCATTTCCCCCCTCTACCCTCTGCGGGGCTAATGCGCCCAGGCATTCCCTGAGTAAGTGAATGAGTGAGTGAGAGCGTCGATAATTGGTAAAATTTATATTGCGGGAAGGGTATGGGGGGCGCAACACAGAGAAGCGACGCGTGTTGAGGGAGGTAATCGCGGAGAAAAATTGGAGGAAGTATGCGCTCTACGAAGAACCGCAGCTTAGCCGTCGTTTCTAGGAATTCCACCCTGAGACTCCCGGAGGTACACGAGACTCGCTTGCGTAACGGGGTGGTGCTATTTTCAGAGCCTTTCAACTCGGCAAAAGGCGCGACACTCATCAGTTGCCTCCATTTTTTTCCGCAATTCCCCTTCTCAACCTTGATCACTGGTGCGTTACTCAAGTAGAGGCAGCGTCATGGGTGAAGTGCAGCGGAATAAATAACGGCAAGTTAGAGTTTTTTGTCTCTTTTTTGTAGAACCAAAGATCTGACGGATTACGATAGCGTGCATCGCGAGCTTCTCTCATACGATTTCAGTTCGCGACCATATCACAACAACGCATAACTGCTTGACCGCAGGCTCTTGCGTAAAGACACAAATAAATAAAAAAAATAAATAAATTTCAGTTCGCGATTCGCCCACCTTCCCGAAGAAGAGCGAGATCCTCGTGGAGGTGGTCGACCGGGCCCGCCGCGATCCGCCGTCGTCGCCGCCGCCATCCGAACACGACGGCTCGTCGCCGAGCGACGAGCCCTCCCTGCAGAGATCAGAGATCAAAGATCAAAGGCCACGCAGAGATCAACGTCCGAGCTTCCACTTCGCACTCGAGCCGCCGCTCGTTAGCAGCGCCATTCAAGTGTGGCTGTTGGCGCGATTCTGAGAGGCCCGGTAATGAGCTATGCGCTAGCGAGGAGGAGTGACAAGTGCCTTCTTGCTTGTCATTACTAGAGCCGTCGAATCGAGCCTCTTTCGTTGCTATGTTTTATGTATTACTTCATAAAGCCATCAATGTCTTGCTCATACAGAACTAGATGAAAGATAACCATGAAAAGGACCCCGATTCGACGGCTCTAGTGATTACTCAACCAGAACTTGAAGTCTGCAGCATGCATTACCGTAAGCAAGTAAGGCGAATTATTAACAACAACATTAACTGTACAGGACGAATTAGCACAGTTACGAGTGTCCACTTCTGATATATTCGCGCTAATCCCATCGGATTAGATCCCCCCCAGCCATTCGCCGTATTTCACGAAGCATTACCATTACCAGTAGGCCGTGATTAAAGATAGGGAAGTTGCCATACGACTAATTCACGAAGCTACGTTTTCGCAAAGGCACACATGTCTGGCACCGCGCTAATTTTTGATCGTTCCCGGAACCCTATCCTGATTTCGGGGAGTTTCAAGATTTTGCTTTTAGATAACCCACCGTAAGTAAAGTTCTATGTGCCCGGCGATAGAAGATTCTCGCCGAAACCCAATTAGCTCTCTAAAGGCTCTGATTGCTTTATGGCTGGGCTGTGTCTATCGACCCTAGAGATGTCTGTCTAGTCATAGCTACTTTCCGCATAGCCCCAGGCACCATATCGCCCTGAGGCTAACAGGCGATAGCCTCAGGCTGCGTGTACGTGTGTGATTGTGCTGCGCCTCCCTAGCATCTTCCCCCCCCCCTTTTGCCTCCTATCTCCTGTTCTTTTCGTGTTTTTGCCGTAAGCGCTGAGTGGATTCCCCCAGGGGAAAGAGAGGAGGACGAGGGGGGAGCATAGACAGGGTATGGAGAAGAATAGAAGAGGAATAGACAGCCAAAAGATGGAAATAGACTGATAGATACCCGTGTGAAACGTGGGCCCAAGACGAGTGTAACAGCTACCGAATTCATCGCTCACATGCTATAAAACTGCTGAGAATCTAATACTCGACTAATCGAGATTCGCTTCAAGTTGATCGCTCGTTCATGAATCCTGGGAACTGCGCTAAACGCACGGCAAGGGGGGGGGGGGTTCCTTCCAGCCCAGCGCCCCGAACTCCCTACCATAATCTCCCGTGAGAGCTCCCCCCCCACTCCCGTGGCCGTGTTCATCATACTTTCAACGGTGTGTTTACCAATTCCCTCCGATGCGACGGCTGAGCCCCCTCCTCCTAACGATATCATAGCGTGGGATGCGAATAAAGCCGCATTTCATGAATTTTCTCGCTTTTCTCATCGATTGCGCCTTATTTCGACCCTTCAAGGTGTGGTTAGAGCCACCTCGATTGGTTCTAGCCCGAAGGCCCTTCGTAGCCTACATTAGAAACGCTACATTCTTGCCCCTGAGGCACTCTCAAAGGGGTGCTCTTGAGAACCCCCCCCCCCGTGGCTATTCTGTGAGTTAGTCAACCACGCGTTGCTTCCGGAACTAACACATAGGCAAGTCATGGGGAAGGCTGAGAGGCCAAAAGTGTGGAATGTAGCGGCATATGCCGTAGTATGCCCGTCCGTTTAGACATGCTTCGAAAAGCACCCGTATTCTGCACCGGAGTATTATATTATATATAAGGCCGGGTCTCGGGGTCAGTTTCGTGGTAATAATGATTAGCGATATATACAACATTCATCGTGCTCCTGTTGTTCAACATGTTATGAAGCCTCCACTGGACGCTATTTGCTGTGCACTATTCATGGGAACTTTCGTAGGGTTATTCATCATTCTTGGTCTATCAAGCTCTCGCCCCTTGGAGAAAAAGCTACACAGGGTGGTGGCTGTTCGCGTGATCTTTTCTTTCACGGGGCGTCGCGGCTAGCGTAAGTTTCCCGAGATGATACTTTTCGGAAACCTGACCAGCGAAAGTGAGAAGCGGGGAAGGAAGGAAGGGGAAGGAGAAGAGACAGAAAGCAGAAGACACTGGACATAACTCTCCCTCTCGCTTATTCTCTCCATCTCCCTCTCGCTCTATTCTAGCTTCTCGCATATCAAATTTTCGTGCCTCAGAGAGGAGCACACATACCCACACAATTTTCGATTCCTGGCCAGCAGGGCATATAATTAAAAAAAGGAGGGGGGGAGGAGGAGAGCTGAAGGTTCGGTTTCTGACATTCTGTCGCGATGCATCAGGCAGATAGATGCGTATCAACGGACGAATACCTTCGAGGCAGGACACCGGCCCAGTTGCGATTTCTTCTAGCTCAGCTCACAAGTAGATTACTCCCAATAAAGGTCTCCGGCCAATTGCGGAGCTTAGCAAACTCTAGTTGATCCCGGTCATTTTCAAGAGTTTGCTTGTCGGGATCGCCATCATAATGGCGGCTCTTTGCATGCGCAGGAGTCAGCCGGTCTAGGACGCCATTCACCAAATAGCGTACTGCCTACTGCCAGATGGCCTCAAAAAAGCGGACGCGTCGCGGGGGCTTCAGATAAGCCTTCAGAAACACGCTCTCCCTCGCCTTCGTGGTTAATTGGCTCTATTGGGAAGGTCGAGAAGGACGTCAGGCAGAGAGGGAGAGAGTGTATTAGGGACTGAGTGAGGACGGAAGCGGCGAGCGATGAGTAGTTAGACGGTGATGAGGGAGGTGACGACCGCCTATGGCACTCTTATACACACGCAGCCATACTTTTGCGATCCGAACTACTATAGTCTGGAAAATCGGAACCTATAATTCGTGATTCCGTGTGTGTTTAGCGATTTTCTCACGCCTGGAAACGATACCATTCCGATCCAAGAAAAGATATCAGGGAAATGGATAGCTTTTTGAGATCAGTATTCCCTAGAGCATCGCATAGTACACATTATAATTTGATACGATCAGTTTGAAAGGTACCGGAATCGGCGCTACTACCGGAACGATTATATCTTCCATTTTTGTCTACTATACACGCTCCCATCAACTCGCCACTACTGAACAATGCATGGCAAACTCTCGGAGGGTGGCGGGTCAGAATTTTCCTTGTGCATGGGGTTCACTTCTTGGCTCTTTTTCGTAACGTAGGCATTACTTTATTTTTTCGCCAGGTATTTATGGAAGCGCGAAGCATACTCTGGAGAAAGAATTAGAAAGAGAAGCCTAGAGGGCACAAGATTTTTAGACAGGTCAGGTCTATCTCTTTCAATCGCATGCGTACCCCATATTGCAACGTTCCTGTTCCACATTCTTCCTTATGTCATTTTTCGCATCCTTGTTTGCATCAATAAATCTCCCCATATCCTATCTACTACGCAGCGCAACCGAATCTCGCCTTTTCCATGGTTATGTTTCATTCACAGCATAAATCCAGGGGCATTCCATTGCCAGTTATTTTTCAGCTGCCACAGCATAGCTTTTTTAAATTAAGAAATTAATTAAGTGAAGATGAGAGAGCACGCGAATCGGAGAGACGCAGAGAAAGTAGCAACTGGATAAACTGGCGGAACGACGTGCGAATACGGAATGCTCAGTTTAGTAGCCCCCTCCCCGACTTACCTCTGCAGATTCTCCCGGCTCCTCGAACTGTCCATGTCATCCGACCCGCCGTTCGACCCACGCGACTCCGACTGCTGGCGGTGCTTCGCCTGCAACCATTCAAATTTAGACTTTCCCGCCAATACCTTCCGTTCGAACTTGTAAGTGGAGCGCGGAGGCGGTCTTGCGCAGCAGTATGACGCGCTTGGCCAGCGTCCATTCGGGAATGAGGGCGGACGCATGGGGCAGGGAGTGCCGATGCGGCTGCACGTCGGGGGCTACGAGTCCCAACCGTCTAGAACCCGGCTCTGAGCCCGGCGTCTGCGCCCCGGTTACGGTAGAGGACGACGAGGCGGGCGATATGCGCGGGGAATTGTGCGGCGACGGGGTGAGGAGCCGGATCGACATCCGGGATTTGGGCACGGGAGGCGAGAATTTGAGCGGCACTGCCGTCGGGAGCGGGAGCGGGGAGCGAGACTACTGGAGGGGGCGTGGCCTAGGGAGGGGAGGAGGGGTTCTAATGCGAGGATTGTCTGTCGTTCTGTCTCTCTTTCATCGCCTCTCTGCCTCTCCGTCTCTCGATCTCTCCAACCCGCTTGGGATACGCTTAACGCGCATTACAAGCGTTGCTGTGAATTTGTCCAGCCAAAACAAGGCATTTTACTCACGCACCTTCTTCCCTGTGGCCACTTTGTGCTGCAGGAACGAGCACAACAGGCGGGGTGCAGGGTAGGAAAATGGAGGGAAGATACAAAGGGGGAAGAGAGCGCGAGAGAAGATGGGGCAAACCACCGAGAAAACACGAATAATAGCATAAGAAGTACAAGGACGACGGGGGCAGATGGGAACATAGGAGGCAATTTCATCCTCTTCCCCCTACCCCCGATCTGTCCCCCCCCCCCCTTTTCCCTTCTCGCCCATTATTCGCATGGTGCAGGGATGAAGGGTGAGAAATCGCGGGAAAGTGAACGGTCTTCTTTTATAGATAGATGACAGGGAATGATACAAAGCTTGAATTGCCCTAAGTATCTTGCAATAAATTGCCAGCCAAGTACGATTCAGCGAGAGAGCGAAGAGGCATGATGAGAGTGCAGACAAAGTAGGAATGACGTTTACTGACGGAACTTATTCGTCAATAATACAGAGTATCTCCCAGAGCGGGAGACTAGATTATGTGATTCTTATCTTTTACATGGCTGTACTTCGCTCTCCACCAGATATTTAACAAAGCAGAGGCTTATTATCGATTTATAAAAGAAACATAGCCACCAAAAAGAAGCGAATCACATGCTCCGTAAGGGACATTCTGTCACGAACTTGAGCCATTCCACCGACTGACTGACTGACTAGTCTCTCAGGTTTGATTGGAGGCATTGAAGACCGGCGAATGGCACGAGGAATCGAGGAAAAAACGGACAATTAGGAGGTGAGGAAGGTGTTTGCGCGGTCTCAATGGGCTTGAGACTACGTGAATCATAGGAAAATCCGACCTGACTGTTCGGGATATGTTTCAGGTAAGCTATAAAACGATAGACTCTCGGGGTTTTCTAATATTGAGACGGTTTCTCAGGCCTTAGGTAGTCATTCTCTTTGCGCGTATTTCGCGGCCGGCGAACAACAAGAATATGAAAGCGAGCGGAGCAGAGATCATCAGTCACAGCATTCCGCCCGGTCAAGAGAGTGTCTAATAGCGAAATGACCACTATTTTTGAATTTTTTCAAGAGTAGCTGAACCAATCAACACCAAATTTTCAGAACTTGTTGAATTCATAGTGTTGAGCTTAAGTTTTTAAATTCATAATTTTTCGTTCACTGGTTCGCTTACAGGATCGAATCCTATGCGAGAAAACCACTATTCGCTATTATGACGTTTGGAATACTGTGCAGTAGGTTACGATAGGTTTGAGCGGTTGTGGTTAGGTGCGTGGTTTGAGCGCAAGACTAGACTAGAGACAGAGGAAGATGGGAACAGTCGTGAGCTAGAAAGGCGACGGTAACAATATTAGCAAGAAATGGTTCGAGGCTAAAAGAAAAAAAAAGAAAGTAGAGGTGCTTCGCTTCACAAAACTCTATAAGGATTCCTCCTTTCTATAAAGGCATGTAGAAAATAATGCAAAAAATGATCCGCTTTTCAGTATCCACTGTGGGCCGTAATTGGAATAGATAGTCCGCAATCGCGAACAAAGGCGGAACATGATACATATTCAGAGGCCACAACAGACTGGAGCGAGAGATGGAAGGGATGGGAACGGACGCGCACATAATGAGTGGGGTTGAGAAGGAAATCGGGGGGCGAAGATACGGAAAACAGAGAAAGAGAGATGCCGAGGACTGTAGCCGAGTTTCAGGGTTGGATTTGCGAAAAACAAACTATGACATTACTTCTATTGTTTTAGAAAGAAAGCATGTTTCTACAAGATCTTAGCAACAAGTGGCGGATGAAAGGTACGCGAATTTATGAAAGGCGAGGTGGGAAATGGGCTCTGTGATGGAATATTCTTGCCCAATAGTAAAAGCATAATCCACTTCCACTACCGGCGGCAGGTGAACCAATTTATTGTGCTCATAATGCATTAGGCTTATCAGTGTAAATTCTATTTTATATACTTACTATGAAAGGAAATGTCCCACGAAAAAAATCGTTATTGAGTTAGTCGTTGGAAACATAGCAGTACGGTCTAGACAACAAGATGTGCAAAAATCCCGATTCGAAACGCCTCTCTAGGCCTCAGTACGGCCATCTGAGTATGTGGGATACGGTAAATCTTGTGGGGTAGTTTGTAGTTTAGCCAAGCACTCCGCTCCCACAAATAT